>VWZU01011557.1:542067-583733 GCA_013397095.1 Sterrhoptilus dennistouni
TTTTTTAATTTAGGAAACATTATCCCTAGCCCTTTAATTAACCACACTGCCCATCTGCTCCAAGCTCTCATCAAATAACACCACTCTCACAGCCGTGCTCTTCATCTTGTGTTCAGAGCTATCACACTATCTGGCCTCCACGATAGCCAGCCTGCTGTTCCAGGCCAAGGAATCATCTCTGCTTCCATTCCCATGACTGTGTTACTCTCAGGCACTTTGCTATTAAAAGCCTGCTTTCTCCAGTGAATTATTATCCCAGTCATGAGCACAGGCAGGATGCAGCCTGGTCCTGAGGACCCTTCCCAGGAGCAGAGACAGGCAGTATCAGTGTGAGTCAGTAGATGGCTCTGTTACAAGCCATTGCAACAGATTTTGGGTCTGTGTTTGCCTGTGTGGGATGATCTTTTAGTCTTGCACCTTTCTTGTTGCAGAGTGGGGTCATACTCAAATCTGTCTCTCGTCTGTGTGTGTCCTCTGTAGGTAAACTGTCCAAAGAATAGAGCTCATCAAACCCAAAGCAAATCAAATGTGTCAAAACAATGACAATCCTCATATACCCCAGGTACTTTTCAGTCAAATGCTAAGAGAAAGTGCTGTGACACCCCTGAGTATTAAGCCATCAGAATGACAAAATTAATTACCTCCGTCTTCCCTCAGTCTTGTCCTTGCTGATGCTGCCTAGAGTTTGAAGGTGCTCAGAGAGGTCACAGCTTTTTAGTGTTACACTAGAGACACTGATCTTTGTTGCACAATATGATTTTTAATTGCACTTTACTATAAGAATGGCCATACTGGATTAGATTAATTACCCATATTGTCCAACATATTGTTTCCAAAAGGAACTAACAGTGAATGCCTAAGGAGGACTATAGGAACATGTCAAGGAACTATCAGATACCCTGAGTAATTGCAGCCCTCAGCCAGTCCTGCTCCTGGGATATTCTAAATTAGAGTAGTCTTTACCTATTCAGTAACCTTCAACAGATTTTTCTTGCATGACCTTGTGCAGCTTCCTCTTGCCCCCATTTAAGGCTTTTCCAGCAACAACACCCCACATCAAGAAGTTCTACAGCTCATCTCCACCAACTGTAGTGTGCCTCCTTTCGTTTGTTCAGAACCTTTCCCTGCCATCTTCATATGCCATCCCTAGCTCCTCAATTAGAAGACTGAGAGAACAGGGAGGCTCTGCTCCCCTTCTTTTTGTAGTTCCCCATCTAAGAGATCTGTGTTGCATTTTGTTCAGTCCGTGTACTTTCTGCCCATGTCCACATCACAGGTCCAGTATTAGGGCTGGAGGTACACCCTAGCCAGGTAATTCACATCACTGCATGCCTTGCTCAATTCCCACAGCTCAAAAAAATCCGGATATTCTACAGCTGTGTCAAGAGACTGAGAGGAATTCTGGTGCAGTTCATGACATGGCTTATAAACCCATTGCTGCCGGCACCACTGCACTCTAGCCCTAATTATGGTTTTTCCCCTACATTTTCTGTCTTGAGCACCAGTTCAATTTTATTTTGGCCCCATGAGCAAGAGCAATTCTCACTACAAACTGGAACCAGGTCTTAGACTGAGTTTCTTGTCAGGCCAAAATGACATTCAGTGCCATTAAAGGCTGTTTTAATGGTAGTTCCTGCTGAGTAGTCATGGACACCAGGCACTTTGTACCTTTGGAAATGTCTCACTAATAGCAACATGGGGGAGGAAGAAAGAATATTCCCTGTGGAGCCTGACACATCACTAATTCAAGTATGATTAAGTCTGGCTGTCCATCACAGCCCTGTTCCCTGCACTCTGTCCTCCTCATGCCTCTGGCTTTACCTGTTCCTTCTCTTCTCCAAGTTTGTGCCTGACTCTGCTCCTGGCTGTGGTTCTGTCCTTTGGGAAACATGCATCTTTCCTACCTCAGGCCCTCTGGATTTCTTTGTATGGTGTATTGAAAAATTGCCAAATCACTACCTTTAGATCTGACTTTAGCAAGGGAAATATTAATGTCCTCACATCTAATCTTCTGCATGGAAAAAAAACCTGCCCAGAGAGATATGGTTACTCCAAAATCCCTCTGTGAAGTGCCCAAACTAATACTTACATACCTGGAAGGAGGGGACACTGGCACTAGGCACATTGGAGACACTCCTTTCTTTGCTATGAGAAACATGCAAAAGCTGGCAAGAGACCTTTACTAAAATGTGTTTCAGCTCCTCTGGCTGTTTTGCTCTGTGGACAGGCTGTAAGGCTTTGTGCTGAACTGCAATAAACAGGAAGCATTAACAATAGCTCTGAGACAAGAAGGCTCCCCTGAAAGTCTGTGGCCCAGATATTTGGCTGGTGCTAATCAGAGCCATTCAACTGGGCCTTGGGGAACTGCATTGAGTACATCAGAATTAGTCCCAGCTCACATCTCTCGTGGAAAAAAATGAGTGACAGCAAGAGAAGGTGGTGGGGAAACATTTTATTGTCCAGCTGGATGTTTCTCATAGGTCAAAACTAAGTTCACTTTCCAACCTCATTGCAATCCATGCAGTAATTATCTGCTGTTTTGTTGGCATTTTTGAATCACCCAGATTAGATGTTGGCCTGGTGCATCCTCTGGAAGGTTGGATCACCTAATTAATCATTTCACCACAGGAAAATTATTTTTGGCTGCGTTAGTTCCCAAGTAGCATCCGATTCATAGTCTGCAAAACAAACCAAAGGAGCCTGGTACCCATGGCCAGCTTTGGAAGGAGTAAGAGTGCAAAAAGTGCAAGGCAGGGAAATCCCTAATTACTGTAGTAAGTAAATAAACATGCATTTCCACTTCGGAGGGGTCAGCTTGCTCAGCTCAGCCACCACTTGTCCCCACAATGGCATTTTATCCTTCATCTGCTTCATCCAGAGGCAGGAGGGGATTTTATCTTCAGGTAGATGCTGGTGCCCATCACAGCCTGGCTCAGGCTCTCGGCTGCCTTTAGGTGCCGCTACAGCACAAATAAACACAGCAGGGTTCGGCTTGGTCGTTCTGAACTGAGCCCAGCCCTTGCACAGGCTGCCCTGCATGTCACAGGCTGCCCTGCATGTCACAGGCTGCCCTGTATGGCAAAAAAGCACCGAGTCCATCACAATTACACCGAAGAAGAGTCACCAAACTCTCGTGGCTCCCCGTGGAAGAGGCTGCTGGCTTGATTTTGTTTTGTTTTTTTCTTAATTCCAAAACCTGTTAAATTCAAGTGACCTGATAATTCCCAAGCTATTCCTTTACCACTTTCTTTTTTCTTTTTTTCTTTTTTTCTTTATTTTTTTTCCCCCAGTAATTAACTCCTTCCTAGAAACGGGGCATTGCACTTCAGCTGTCCTGTCCCTTTTGTGGGCAGCCCCACAGATGTCTAGCTGCTTGATCAAACACTTCCCAACCTCCAGCCTTGCACGTGCTGTGGGTTTCAACTTATTCCTTCAGGGAAGTGACAAAGTTACTCCAGACTTTACAAAGTGTGCTAAAAGCAGTGATCCTTCATCCTCACCAGTGCAAAAACTACGGAGGTTGAGGTGAAGTGGTGGAAGAGCAGGATGGAGCTCCATGCTGAAGTTCACCACTCTTGAGGTTCCTGTAGGTTTTAGTCAGTGTCCCAAGATGGCCCTCTCTGCAGCTGCTGGCCTTTCCCATGGATCAGGGGATCTCGGTTTCTCCATCCCATGCAGCCAGTTTCTCTGATCCTCTGCTGTGAGAACAGCTCCTTTGCAATAAAGGCTTATCCTCCTGTTTCTCTCTTCTGCCCCAGTTTCTTCTCCCCGTTTACATTTTCTTAAAGTGAGAACATCCTGGTTTCTTTTTTTCCCCATCTGAGTATTCTCCCTTTCTATTCAGACTGCAGAGTTTCAGACCCCAGGCCGCATTCATCCTCTGAATCCCTGGCATTCCGGCAGACCCTGGACTGAGAGCCTCTTTTCCTTGCTCCATAGTGTTTTGCAGTGATATTGGATGGAAAGAGTGGAAATATCTCAAGGATACTTCCAGGCTGCAACAGGCTCAAACATAGCATTCAGTAATGCAGCAATTTCATTAAAATTACCCAAATTCATCAGTTATGCAAAGCCTCTCCACAGCACACCAGTGAGTCAATTGGTGAGGTTAAACCAGAACAAAACCCTGTCCCTGGGATAGGCAGTGACTTGCCCAAAGCCCTGGAAAGAACACGAGCAAGATTTGTTTTGTGCCCACGGATATACAATTTCTGCCCTTGAAATCATTTCCTCGAAGGAAAGGGATAAATTAGAGGCCCTGCTTCCCTCTCACGATGGGGAAAGAAAGCTCTGATGTTGTTTTGCCTGAGGCATGTCATGAGCTAGGTTGGAATTGTGTGTGTGGGCATCTCCTGCTCACCTCTAGGACCAGGCTGGGTTGTAGGTGCTGCCAGGGGACACCTGGGCAGCAGCAGTGGCCAGACCCAGACACACCAGTCCATGGGCATGTGGCAGACAGCTGTGGCAGAAACCAACCCCATGGAATACTTTTTACTGTGAATTCAGTCCTCTGGGGGCATTCCTGGGAATCTGATGCCAGAGCTAAGGCAGAGTTGAGGGAACCTCTCTCAGGAACCAAGTGCAAGTATTGGTGCCTAATGTTGTGCACCCAACTCTGTAAACTGTGGCCAGAGCATTTTAACTGGGCTGGGCAAGGGCTTGCTTCTCATATTGCTTCCTGTGCTTTTGTGCATTGTTACTTCTCAAGTTATTCAAAACATCTAAAGGAGGCTGAAGCAATTACACTGCAACTAAAATAAAGTCCTAATTTTGTAATCCACTTCCCCCCTCACCCACACAGAAGAAAATCCACAATGAAATATAGTGCATGAGAAAATACAGAATATTCCACCTACCCTTCAGCAGAGCATGTATGAGCACAGCCCTATCACAGCCAGCACCAGGCTAGAGAGCTTTTCATTAATTTGGAATATATATGGGCAGAAGCTTGATAAGCAAATAGGAGTGTTCCCAGCACACCAGCCAAGCCCTATGAAAACTAAAAACAATAAATTTATTGAAAGCTTTTTTAAAATAGGAGGAAATTATTACTCATTTGAATTCTGTTCATGTTAAGGTCAATGGTCTTTTTTTTCAGATTCTGATTGTTAATATTAGATGAAAGGACATTTCCTTTACATTGTATTTATGAACTCTAGTGGCACAAGGAGGATAACAGCCACATACATTGCACACCAGAAACGTTTCTCAATTTTGCATTGTTTAAAAATTAGTTCATTACTCATTTTCCTTTGACCTTTAAGTTAAAGCCAGGGTTATTTAAATATATTGGGCCTGATTGTGGTTCTAGAATTTGTGTGTGGATACTTGATTTGCATTCAGTCAATGCAGCTTAGACTGTGACCATGCATAAGACTGTGGTTTGAAGTATACTGGCCTGAGAAGATTCAGTTCTCTCATATTCTGTATGATGGAGGCAAAAATCCCAAGAGGCAGTAGGATGGGACAAGTATCTTCTGTTGGGTTTGACAGAACAAGCCCTGTTTATGCCCCTAAGGTGGAACCCTACAGCATTCAGCTGAATATCCCTGGCTTTGCATGCTGAAAGTTGCCTGCATTGCATAATATTGTGGGTATTCAGGAGGAAATTTCTGGTTGCTCAGGTGAGAGCTTTCACAAGGCTGCATGAGCACAGAATTATGGTCTTAGATTTGCTGTGGCTTTCTGCTAACAGCAAACATAATTTGACAACTGAAGGTAGCCCCAGAGCCTTTTGTGTGGTCTGTACCATGGAATAATTATCCACAAAACAATATACTCCTGGTGACACTTCCATTGCCCCCAAAGTTGCCTCCTTTCACTTTGCTGGTGTTACTGTCATTTCATGGAATGATGGTAACACTAGTTAGAAACTTTCTGTTCTTGTGGCAGAAAAAAATAAACAAAACCCTCTCAGATTTGCCTGTGTTTAGGTGCTGGATATTGCTCAAGGTACATGCTTGCACTGGGTGATTGCTCACAGGCACCAAAGAGCTATCCACACTGTCAGACTTTAACTCAGCAGTGGAGCCATGTCAGACCTGCCCTGATGTCTGTGAGAACCAGGTTTGGCTGGGGGTTTTCCAAGTGCTCCCTCCCTTTACATCAGCTGCCAACTGTGTATCTTTGTCAGCCAGACAACAGAACTGTGTGCTGGGCTCCAGCATTGCTGGCAGCTCTGAGACTTCCACCAAACACCTGTGAGCAATGGCTTCCTCCTCACGTGGCTGCTGAGACACTGCTCTCATTTTTCTGATGAGAGTGACACCAGAGTACATCCTTCTCCTGAAGGCATGACAGCCTGTGAGAGGCAGGGCTGAAACACCATAAAATTTTTAGGCCAAATTCTTTTCCCCCCTTTTCCTTTTCTTTTAATTATAGGATGAATGTGGCCTTCTCTTGCCATGTCCTCACGCAAACACCTCCATCCCAGCTTTGGCAGTTCTGAAGGAAATGGAGAGTATGTTGACACTTGTGAGTGCTCTGGAAAAACTTAGAAGTGTCAGAACCATTCTCCATCACAACTGATATCAACACAGCAGTAATTGTTAATTCTAGAAAATGCATGAAATTAGTAAAGGCGTTTTCTGGTTTGATTGCAAAAACCATTGTGTTTTCAGATTCAGAGTTCAGCAATAAACTCTATGTTTGAGTATCACTGAGAAATGTTAAAATGTAGAAAAAAAATTATCAGCATTCTGACAGAATGAGGCAGGCAGCCTTCTCCTTCCATTTTCTAATCTCCTCTGCTCACACACAATGCACAACAGCAAAGCTGCACAGAATATTTTGAATAATTTTAGTTTGTGAAGAACTCCACTAAAATTTTAGTCTCAAGTAAAGTTTTAGGGCCTCATTCAGATTTCAGAGTTTTGGCCTAAAGAAAACACGGGTTGCTAAATTATTAGTAATGATGTGGACAGCCACAGCTCATTTCTAATTAGCAGTAATATTGCCATTGTGATGAACAGTCATAGATTTTATGTGAAAATTTGCAGGACAGACATTGGGGGGTGTTTTGCAGTCTTCTGAAACAGGGCAAAGAAGACTATTTTTCCCATTAGCCTTCCAAACTCACATGTCTAAGGGCAGCTTAAAGTGAAAGACACAGTGAGGGTGTCCCGAGGCCGCCCTCGCTCCCAAATAACAATAATACACAAATAGTTCAGCTATTGAATAGGTTTGGGTAATCCTTTGTACTTTTAGTATTTCACCATCTGCCATGTCTAAAAAGAAGTACATGTAGCCAGGAGCACTGTGAAAGACAGGCAGGCGAGGGATCATGACCCCTGCTTTTGACCTTGATGCTGAGAACTCCCATCTCAAAAGAGATCTAGGGCTGCAAACCTGTCACTAGTCCTGCCCTTCGGAGCCAGACAATTGGCAGGGCAGATTCGTCTCTGTAAAAATGAGAAACTGTTGTGGGGGGCTTAAAGGGGAGGAGGGAATGAACACCAGAGAACAACAACTGCATTTCCAATAACCTCACTTATTCCTCTCAGCCCTCCTATCAGCATTTCCCTTCTCTCATTTCCATACCGAAGGCAGATATAAAGCTGTGAAAGATGTTCAAGATGTGGCACCCATTTGGAAACCTCCCAGGCAGTTGTACTGACATGTTTTTAAAGACTGCCTGTAGGTCTTTCATCTGGATTAGCTGCACATTCTTCCCTTGGCTCCTTTTCTGTACCGAAGAGCTCACTCACTTTTATCCGTTGCCGGACAAAGTTCCCCTTAAATCCCCACCTTAGAACTCACTAATTTGCACAGTAGAAGAGACTTGCTTACCACCACTTTGCATCTGTATTTACACACATGAGGGGCACCTGGATCCAAGTGAAGTTCCTTTTGGGCACTGACTTCCCTTTGCAAATCAGGGGTACATTCCAGAGCTTCACTCACTTTAAGTTCACACTAAATATGCAAGTTCAGCTGGCTTGCTCATGAGAGTAAGGCAAGCAAGAGCTGGCCTCCTGCTCAACCTCACATATGAACAAGGCCTGTCTTTTCTTTTTTATAGGTTTTTCTTGAGTGCCAGAGGTAAGCAAAATTTTCTACTATCAAAGGAGGGACTGGTGGATGCAACACACTGATCTTGCTGTCCTGGTCTACTTCTCTTTCATTAGGTTGTTTTTTTATTATTGTAGTGAAAAATAACAGATGAAAAAAAAAAATCAGGAAGGTCTATGCCAGACACAATAAAGCTGAGGTGTTCGTGTTTTGCAGATTGTTTCTTCTCCTTTCTGCTCATAGATAATGGAGTTTTTGACATCGAGCCACAGAAAAACAGAAAAAAAATGTTGCCTGCTTTGGCCAACCTATTGAAAGAAATCATCTCCTCTTTCCAGTTTGTTTCCATTCCCCTCATTAATCCTTCTTTCCTGCCCAGCTTAACTCTCCCATCCTGTTATCTTCGCTTTGTTGTGTTTCACCCAAGACAAGGCTGATGCCTACCATAACAAATTCCTCTGAGAGACCTGGCAAAAAGAGAACATGACAAGAATCTGCAGGCAGATAGAAACCTGAATGGCTGGCCTTAAGCTATATTGATATTTCTGTAGTGATATATACAGAGACTGCAGTAAAAACTCAGACCTTTGGCTCACTAGGGCCAGTTACTTGTTTTTAGATGTGGCTGCTAATCAGTCTTTCAAAGGAAAACAAAAAGTCCCTTATTACACTGAGCTCTGGTGTATTGCTATGGAGAGGAATTTTTCCTTGACCTCACAAATCAGCAAGATATGTTATGCTTATTCTGATATTCTGGTATCCAAATACAGGCAAATATTATCAATCAACATCAAATAACCGAATCCTACTCAAAATCCAGAGTAACAAATATGTGTATGAGACTGTAATTGGGTCGTTGCTCATCATGTCCTGTTCTTTAAAAATGTTGATTTCCCTTCATTTTGGAAAGGTTGAAATAAATTATCCGATTGTCTCTGACCTAGCAAAGGGAAATGAAATAAGAACAGCCAGGCAGGTCAAGAAGGAGATGAGTCATGTTACATTCAACTCCTCAGGAAGGGGCAGAAATCTGGACTACAGGAATTAGGACAGCTGAGAAGGAGTAAAGCAATTGCAAGTGTATTGGACTCTTATCCAAATCCCTTAAAATGGCCTTTGGTTCTTGCAAAGTCAGCATAAAACTGGCAAGGTATTATTGGAAATGCTTGACAAAAGCAGAAAAGAAATTGCTTTTAACACAATGTTCAGTGGAAAATGTCACTGCTTCATTTGAAAATATGGGCTGCTGTCTTAAAACCTGGAAGGTTTCAGCAGAGAAATTTTTGCAGCAAAATACAAATTAATTTAGGTGAAATCAACAATCTATCAGAAATGTCAGAAGATTTCTTAACCTGACTTGATGTAGACTTTATGGATTTCTTATCACTGAAATATACTGTACAATCAGTACACTGGAATAAATCAATACACTGAAATATTGGCAAGCATCACCAACAATACATATGCTTTCATTTTACTATTAGTGGCATTAATGCTAGAAAGACCAAACTGTGCTCTTTTATATGTATCTGATTACTTCCATTTATAAATATGGATTTGCTTTAATAATGTTCTTCTAGAACAGGACACACCCTGCAATGCTTCTCACTTTTCTCCCAATAAATCTTGCCTAAACTCCTTCCCCTGGCCAAAACTGACTGCATAACTTCTGATCACTTCCATTATTTCTGCTTCTTATCCACTCAGTTGATTCCACAGTGTCCAGAGGTTATGAATGTCCTAGTGATGCCTCAAACCAAAACCAAGCCACTATGGATGAGTCAAAAAAGCTCTGAGTTCACAAGAGCACAGATAATGCTCTAAATACAACTGTGCAACAAAACAGCAAAATAACTGAAAACTTTTTTAAGTTCAATGAAGATGAGGTAAAATTGGAGGCAAGCAAAGGCAGGCAAACAGTTTTTGGATTAAGCACACGGTTTTTTTGCTCTATGATTTTGCCTCAGGTTCATTTTGAAGTTTATAAGTTTTTATTTTTTTTAATTATAGCTCCAGTGTTTGAGGTTTTATTGGAATTTGGAGGGTTCTTTTTTCCTTTCCTGGGTAAAAAGAATATCAAAATAGGATAAATGCTCAGACAAAGTGGCAGGAAATATTTTCTGAAACCAAGAGGAGCAAAGATGAAAGTACCAGCAATTCACATTGTCCTTACTAGTCACTCCAGCACTGAGGGAAACTGTTTTTTTCATGAGGAACAAGAAGGAATGCAAAGCCTCTGAAGGACCAAGGACTAGCACTGTGTTGCCCAGCACACAAACTCCTACCAGCTCACTGCTGAATAGCTGCATGGTGGGATGTATTCAGGTGTCCCACAGCATCAAGAGAGCAATGAGTGCTTCAGAGAGCGACTGTTGTGGAGTCTCCATCCTTGGAGGCACTCCAGTCTCAGCCAGGTATGACCCTGAGCAACCTGATCTGCCTTTGAAGTTGCATTTGGCTTTGAAGTTGGCTGTGCTGTGAGTGGGTGTGTGACCAGATGACACTGAGAGGTCCCTGCCACTCTAAAACCTTCTGTGGTTCTCTCTAAAGCTGCTCAAATTAGTTCCCTGTGCAGCCAGAGTGACACAAAGCAAGACAGTGATAATGCTTTAGCATAGAACCTGTAGCCAGCAACAGGAGTAATGCCTCTCTTTCCAAGGGAAAAGACAAGATGTGAGAGTTGCTAAAGTAATGATGATCTAACGACATAAACAAGGCAGTTGCTTGGAAGGTGAGATTGCATCTCTTTATTAAGCCAGCTGATAAGGGTGGGAAAACAAAGATAAGGTTTGGGGAATGTAAGATTTTTCAGGTATGCTTTTTTTTCATGTCAGGTCATCTTCAGTTGATCTTGTAAATAATCATAATTATTGCAGTGCTAAACCAAGGAGAGATGGTGACTTTATGCATATCATTACTTGAGAAAATGAACAATGTGAGATTAGGCTTTAAAATGTGCATTAATGAGATGTACAGATTGATAAAAAAAGATATTTGAGTTTGCTTTGAAATAAAATACAATGTGAAGGGAAATTCTGCAGGTTGGATTTTTAATTTACTTTCAAAAGTAATTTTAATTTTCATTTCTTCAGGAGACTCCAGCTTGCACAGACTGCAAAACTACAGTTCACTGGAAATGGTGGTGTCTGATGAGGAGAATCTCTTGTCTGGGACAGCAGAGGACATTTCAGGTCAGAACTAGGAGCTGCTTTGCTAGCAGTGATGGCCTTCAAAGAGCTCCTGAGAGATGCACTTGCCTCATGTCAACCCTGTGAGTCACTCTTTTACACAAGTAATAAATGTATCCAGATTATATACACTTAATGCTTTCTATATATGTATTTTTTTAAGGTGTCTTGACTCCTCAACTGTTCAACCTGAAGACATCTCCCCAGTGCTGTGTGGCAGGTGCGTATATTCTGAATTCTCTGGGCTGTCTGACCCAGTCAGGGCAGGTTTGTACTTCAGACAGATCCAAACCTCCCATAGTTTTGCCCTTAGATTACCCTCTAGATTATTTGTGGAAAAAGTCCCTGCCACTCAGCAGCAGAATAAATTACTTGTTTAGAGTTTGAGGAGAACCCCAAAGCTTCCTTTCCCCTCATTCCATACAGCTCCTCTCTTTTGCTGCCTCTCATTCCGTGTGGATCAGCTGTGGGTGAAGTTACCTCAACAGGTTCCTGGGGGATCTCTTGGGCCTTGTTTCCAAGTGTTGGCATTTTTAAAGACTCCAAGGTGAGGGGTGGGCTACATATGTCCAAAATGAGACAGGCACTCTGAGAAAAGTGAAGATGTGCTGGTTGGAAAAGGCACAAAGGACCCACCTCCAAAGCCAGCGGATCAATGGGAGGATGTGCAATGCCCTGATCTGATGGAGCACAGTGCAGTGAGACGCTCAGAACCTGAACCCTTTGATACCTGAGCCCTGTAGCAAAGATTCCCTGGATGCCATGAAGGTGAATTGAGGTTAGCAGGCAGCAGATAAATACAGGAGGGTGCAGACTTCCATACACCTGATGAGGGAGCACGGTTTGCTTTCATCTAAGCGGGGCCCTGTGTTTTCTAAACACTTCAGATGCTGCGTTCTTGTTTTGATTTGGTTTTCATTATTAACAACGCAGCAAATGAAACCCCCAGAGAAGAAGCTGGAGGGAGAGCTGCTCCCACATTTTCACCTCTAGGTGGATTGCTTGACCCTGCCCACAGTCCCACCTCGAGTGAGCAACAAAAACATAAATCCCTGTGGGACATGGGAAGATACAGGTTTTATGTACCAGCAGAGTGTGCCTCAGGAAAAGGTATGAAATCATTGCCAAGGAATTTCAGCATTTATGTGCGGCTCCAAAGTAATCATCTTCTCTTTATTGCCTGGGTAAAACCTTTTATTTCTTGGATGCTGCATATTTGAGTTCCTACCTATCACAGACAAAACAGGCATTTTGTTCTTGCAGCTGCACTCTGTACACTCAGAAGTGCTCTGTGCTCTCTCAGATTTTTCCCTATTTTCTCTTTATTGGCATAATGTCCCTCACTGAAGAACTATAGCAACATATTTTTTGCACAGGAAACAATGACATCTACCAGGGCTACCATGAACATCCTGTTTTCTGTGCTCCCTATGCTTGTTTTTCACTAAGAATATTTCCAAATTTTCAGACCAAAATGGCTTGAAAACTCATTAGTTTACACAAAGCTGTCCAGTTTTATCAGGCCTGATATTTCTCTGAGTATAAGCCTATGAAAGCCATTCTCAGTGAATTTTGTCTGCAGAGTATCAAAGGCCCTGTAGGGAGGGATGAAAGTTCCCTGTAACTCTCAGCTCATGATTTTAGGCAGTGACACCAGTGCCAGGTGCCCTGCCTGAGGAGAGCAGAGTCAGCAGCACAAACAACCCCCTTCCCTGTGTACATCTATTACATGTTCCAGTGATGCACCAGCTTCAGCAAGTTTTCTGCAAAGGAACAGCTGATGGAGAACCTTTTTGACCACTCCATAGACTCCAAATCTTTAAGAACATGGTCTCTTCAGTATGGGATGAGAAGCAGCATCTCAACTGATACATGATTTGAGCCTAGCTTGTGACTATTGGTCCTTGGGTGGCAAGGCAAGGCTAGGAAGATTGTTCATGTCCTAGACACAGACCCCCTCAGTCCTGGCAATAGCAAATTAAATGAGTTGAGGGCATTACAGACCGAGAATCTGTTCCTCAGTGCCAAAGCTGACTTGAATGAGGCTCAACACAAAACACCATCAACTGGAGAGATTTACCTGAGCAACAAACCCTGGTATTTCTTATCACAAGCAAGCTGTGCCCCAGGCAGTGCTTAAAAAAATTCAGATCCATCTGTGTGGCCAGTGTCTCCTGATCAGCCATGGTATAGTCCATCCCCACACAGGCTTGTGCCCACCTTTGGCACAACTCAAGCTGTCCAAGAAGTTTGCTGTTTGATCCCTGCATGCCAGCTAATGAAAAGCCATTGGTTGGTTTCAGGTGGTGGATGCATTTGCTCAGACCACAGGACTCAGGATGACTTGGATCACCCAGTGTGCTATGATGGAAACCCTGTAAAACACTTTGGCAAGTACAAGTGTGCACCGTGTGAATGTTACAGCCACCAAATTTGTTGTGGGTCCCTGTGACTAACCAGAGTTCTAAGATATTAGTAGGGATTTAATTTTGTAGTATCTCCTAGGGGCATGTGGGAAAAGCATATTTCCTATCATTCCTTAGACCTTGGGGGGAACTGAGACCTGTGTAAGTATTAATCTCAGGTAGTTATTCTATTGGATTTTGCTAGAAGGTACAGAGATTTCATACTTGAGCACTCTGGGGGTAAGGAGAGCTGACCTAAACATCCAATCTTCCACAGACCCTGAGTCACTGGTTCTAAAGGTGTGCTGGGGTCTGCTGAATGGCACCATCACTTCTCTGTTTATACCCCAGGAATCTGGCAGGCATGACATGGCATCCCCTGTCTGCCCTTCCTCTCATCCTTTTCCTCCATCCTATACTTCCTAGCTCAGTGCTTGCTGCCTGCAGCTGGCAGTCCCAGGAGCTGGGGCACAGCCTCTGTGCTTTGTGGCTGCACTCCTGGACATGCTCCTGGTTTTAGGGAGCTGCAAAATGCTGCTGTACCAAATTAATGCCTCTTGCAGTCTCACTCTCTGGCTGTGCCGCTTCCAAATCAAAAAGAAAGGTTTGTTAACACAGCACCAGCTACTATGATTTTAAAAAATCACACCTTTTGCCTTGTGCTGGGAAATCTGTGGGTGTTGGGGCGAGGTATATACACACACACACACTTGGAGTGTGTGCATGCACGTTATAGAGGTTCTGCATATCTACATATATATGGATCTGTATCAACTGACACATATGTGTACATGCACAGGTTAAGCCTTATCTGTAGAACAGGCTAATATGCCCCCCTTTTTTTTGAAAAACAAACATTTATTGCTGACTTGTCAGGCATATTCCTTTTTGTTGTTTTTTTAACTTGGCCAGTTCTTAGAGTACAATAGTACATTGGCCATCTGTGCAGAGGAGAAGAGGGGTTTAATGAATAGACAAAGCAGGGAATGATTGACTGATTGGGACTGTTTCCCAGTCTCATTCATACCAGCCATACAATGGAATCACTCCCCATTTACACCGCCAGAAGTGAAAGGAGAATCACGTCTGTTTTGAGTTCATTCCTCAGAAGCTCAGATCATCCTCCTGGGCAAAAGACTTTAAAGCACGTGCTGCTGAAGCCAGGCTCTCTGGTTTATTCAGAACATGCCCCAGCCTTTTATATGTGCTAGTAAAATTAGCTTCTCCTCAGCCCCTCTGATGGTGTCATGCAGCAGACGTGGCCTTTGTATAGGGCTAGGACAGTTTGTGTCCGGACAAACTTGTTTATGCAACCCAGTATGCCCCTTCCTTTTTTTGTCCCCATGTATAATGACAAAGTTCTAGGCATGTGGGCAGATCACTTACTTTCCCCTTTTGTCAGAGTACAAATTTACAACAGCCTGTTTGCATACCGTGCGCTGGATTTTAATCAAGTTCACTGTAAGGAGAGATAATAAAAATGAGAACCATGATTACTTCACAGTTGATTTCATTTGAATAAAGAACTGCTCAATGACAGATGGTTTCTAGAGCTGCTCTATATGTGAGCTGCCATGATGTTGAATAGTAAGGAGAACAAGAAAGTATGCTGCTGTGGTCTTTGGGTCCTTACTTTGTCTTATCTATATTCATGTTTTATTCAGAGAGGAAATTAGACTCCACACCATTTTTTATTCAGAAGAGAAGGTTGGAAAGGAATAATACACAGTATGCAAACCTGCCAGCTTCTCTCGGATCAGGTCCACATCCCTCTACTCTGCCAATACAGCTTTAACAGTATTCTCCACCAGCAAAATGCCTTATTGTGAATGTAGCTCATATCAGGGGAACTGCGCTTTTGGCAGTGTGACTTTCACCTCCACCCGCAGCCCAGGGGCAAATGTGCTATCCCAGAACAGCAAAGCAAGGGGTTTTGTTTGTAAAGACCTGTGTGAGGAAGGGATGTCTCTGTACACTGCCTGATGTGGCTACACCAGTGGCACTGCAGCACGGACGAGCTGAGAGTCTATTTCCTCTGGCTTTGAATTTGGCTACTTCTGTGCCATATCAGCACAGTATGATACAAAACTGCTGAAGACTTTGTTCTCAGAGTTTTACTCTGTGGCAGAAATGCTCCTCTGGCACATATTGAGGGAGTATATATGACCTGTACAAACCAAAGATGCTTGGTGACATATCCTTGTATGAATGAGTGGTCTTTCATCATCAACTTACAGCAATTTTAATCTCTCCCTCACAGCATGTTTACCTGATCTCACCTGCATTATTCTGAGCTGCAATGGAAAATCATTGACTTGATGAATTAAAATCCTAAGGTTGCTTTGCATTTGAAACAAGTTTTCCAGAAAAGGAAAAAAATCTACACTTTTCCAATGAACAACAAGGAATGTCAAAATTTGTCAGGAGTAGGAATAGCTTTTCTTAGACCACCTACTGTGCTTGGAAGGGTTAGACAAGTTTTTAAGGACAGTACTGAATTTCAGAAAGTTCCAATCTTCAAAAATGGGCAGAGGCTGAAAAGTGTTGCTTTGAAACCTGTTAATACAGGAGGAAGAGATATCACTTGAGATGAAAGGTAGCTGGTGCCTGTGGCTTGTTGGTGTCAGAAGGGACTGTTACTAAAAGTGGAGTCCCAAAGGGCATTAGCCTGTGGGGTTCAGAGGGAAAGAGACAAGTAATTTATCACCTCAGGAACACAGAGGTATTTGCTGAGAATAGTTACTGAGGGATTAGAACATGCCATAAAACCACTGTCTTTATTGCATCCACAAATTTTGCATCCAATAATGATTAAAGCCAAGAGGTAAATATTTCAGCTCCTCGGGCCTCATTAATGGGAGTCTTTCCAGCGCCTTTTAAATGCTTTGAATTGTGCTCACATAGAGCACATTCATCTTGTGAGCTTTTGGACTGAACTTTTTTGGCTGTTGAGTCATGGGTTCAGCTAGTGACCACCTGTGACTCTTGAGATCACTGTGATTATTAGCTTAGGCAAATGCACTTGTCTTCCATTCCTCCTCCTTCCTGTTTCCATTTATCCTACCGGGGTATTCACCTGTTGTGTACTGTCTAAATCCTTGATTAGGAGGTCTCTGGGTCAGAGCTTGTCTTTGTTTCCTTTGTTAGATCTCTTCTATATTAATCCCTTTCACATTGGCAGTATATGAAAGGTGGATTCCTCACAAATTCTTATTAAGTACCCAATTAATAAGAGCAAGAGCATGTTAAAAGCACAGCACAGAGACAATGCTCCATTCAGATGCTGCATGAAATCTTGTTGCTGATACTGTCACTTGAGTGAAATCTGTCTAGGGCTGGGAAGAACCCCATGATAAGCACTAGGAAAATATTATTAACAGAGCTGGCCATATTATATTTATTTATTTGGAATTTGGTGTGTATGTATAATAAAATAAAAATAACAACTGCTTTCTTTGTTTTTCACTATGCACCATTTATATAGACTTTAGAAATTCAGACACAAATTGATTGTGGGTAAAAAAAAGAAAAATTGGCCTAAACATTAGCTCCTGAACCTGAGCATAATCTGAGGCTTCATTCTGCTTTACAACTTCTCTGGAAACACAGAACACACAACAGGGAATTTTCTTTGGAGAAACATTGGAGAGAAACAAGCATCCTGGGGCAGCTCTGTGTTTCTAGGGGACTCATAATTTCCCATGTGCCAAAGGATTACTGAAGTTCAGACATCAGACCCAAAACCTGAATAGAACAGAATGTCTAAGAGTATCAAGTGATCTAGTGAATAGCAGCATAGTAAACAACATCCCTGTCCATGGCAGTGGGC
Organism: Sterrhoptilus dennistouni; assembly: GCA_013397095.1. NCBI lineage: Eukaryota > Metazoa > Chordata > Aves > Passeriformes > Zosteropidae > Sterrhoptilus > Sterrhoptilus dennistouni. Next base: position 559,500 of record VWZU01011557.1, read on the forward strand.
TTGGGACTAGATGATCTTTCAACTCAAACCATTCCATGACTCTGTGACCAGGAGGAACACTGTGGCAGATAAGCACTAAGTAAGACAGGGTTATACTGGTCTAAGAGATGAGCTGGGAGCAAGATGACACTTCGGGGCCAGTGAAAACAGGGAATTGGCAAGAGAGAACTGACTGTGAGAGCAAGGAAGATGAAGGACAAGGTTCTGGTATTCCTACTAGTTGAGAGAAAACTCTGAGTTTTACCTGAAGTGCCAAATTAAATAAGGTGCCAAGCTACAAGAGTTGCTTTCATAATAGATGGTTACAAATATCCAGAAGAAGGCTCACATCTGAGGTGGGTCCAGTGAGAGGGCTGAGAAACCCGGCTTTGCTTCCAGGATCCTTTCCCCTGCAGGCCTCCAGGCTTCCTTCTTCCCTCTCTCCACATCTCAGAAAGCACAGCCACACACGGGCTTGAGCTGCTGGCTCTGCCGTGGCAGTGCCTCCAGCAAACATTCCCACGGTGCACCTCCGGCTGTGGATGGGAGGTGATGAAGGCATGTCTGTGTGCGCTCCCAAAAGGGCTCCCAAAGACACTGGGTGCTCCTTTTGCCCCATTCATTGCCCTATAGAGCAGCCTTTAGGCCGCTCTGAATGGTAACAGGTGCTTCTGGCCCCATTGTGCCGTCCCAGCTGTCAGGGATTTCTGGGGACCAGTGAGTGAGATTGTGTAGGAGTTGCTTTAGTGGCTCTTTGCCATTCAGGAATTCTTTTGCGCCAAGGGAATCCTCCAACAGCTGTTTGGGCTGGCTTGGTGACAGCTTTGTGCTGCCGGAGCTGGGCAAAGCGGCCCCAGCTGGGCCAAGTATCTGGCTCCTTGCGTGTAACTTGCTTATTTAGGCCTGTGGCCCTGTTTTGTAGGTAATCACTGCTACTGGTGGTGAATGCAGCAAGCTGCTGAAGCCCGTGGCCTCTGCCAAGGAGCAAAACACTGACTGATGTAATTGGAATGTGAGATCTGCAATGCTTGAAAATTCTGCCAGAAAGTAGTTAAATGGAGATGGCATCTCATTAAAGGGAAGAATGGGGTCTCTGTGCGTGTGTTCTGTCCTTAGACTGGGCAATGGATCCCCAGCAAGTTTCCTCTGCAAAAGACAAGCATTTGAAAGAGGGGATGGGGAAGAGCTGGATCTGTGGGGGCAGTGGGTAGGTGCAGAGTTACTGTACCCAAGGATGTGACATCCAGATGCAGCAAATGAAGGCCTGGCTGAAGGATTATGAACAAAGATAAGCTTTGCCATGCCACGGTTTTGGTTGTGCATGTGACCTGAATGTCTGCCCTCATCCCTTTGTGCTATTGCCTATTGAGGAGCCACGAGGAGCAAATCATAAGGCCAGCTAGCGACTGTCTCCATATCTACTGAGTCACGATTGGCAACGCACGCCCCGGGAATCAGCTGTTTGATTATCCAGAGAGCATGTGGCTTTACTCAGCTGCTCCAGGCAAAAAAAGCCAGGGAGGACAACTGACTGATTGTCGGGAAGTGTGGACAACGAGGCAGGAGCGGGAATCCATGTGACTGGTTTCTGAGTGCAGTCCTTCAGCGCCCAGTCAAAACAGAATGGGCCTGAGCTGGCTGATGACCTGCATATGTAAAAATATTTGTCTTTATTCAAAAGGGAGTGGGACAACATACACTGTGAATGGAACAATGCATGCAAGCATTTGGAAATCCAAGATGTGCCTTGCAGCTAAATCATATGAAATGACATTATCTCCCCCAGTGTATTGTTGGTTGGGTAATCAGGTTCCAACAAAGCTGCAAAGAAAATAAAAGTGGCACAAAACAAACTCTTGCTAATGAGCAAGCCCATTATTTGTCTGCTGCTAAATATGTAAATACTGAAGCAGATTAAGCAACAGTATCTTAAAGATAGGTATTTTTCTGTTCATTTATCTGTATTTTGTAGCCTAATGGATTAAAGTGTAAAGCTGACAGGCTGCTTTAAAGTAATGTTCCTTGGGGGACATTAAAACGTCTTTATGCATGACACTAGACAAAACACCCACAGCACTGTCTTTGCTCTGAGTGAAAAATCAGCTTTTTTTGTCTGCTTTTTATAACCAGCTACTAAAGAATACTCTTTATTTTGGTGACTAGACAAAGGAAGGATGTGCAATAGAGTTAGACATCGTCTAGAAATTACACTATTTGCCAGAATTTGAAATACCTCTCCCTCAGGACCATTCACTTCCCTCACCTCTGCTGCAAACACAGTTACGAAATTATTTGGCCTGTGTTTGTCCATGATAATACCTTGAAGGGACCTTCCCAAGGGAGGAGCAGTAAATGTGATCCCACACTGCTCAGCTATTTCCTTCTGGACCTTAGTGAAGACAGTGCCTGCAGTTGGTGCTCCTGAGGGATGTCAGGCTGGATGGGACAAGTTCTCTGTCCCCAGCTCACTTTCCAAAGCTTACCTAGAAAAGACTGGAGCCCCAGCACAGCTCCATGTCTGGTGGGGAGCAGAAGGAGATGTGTGGTGTTTAGCCCGTGTGGACTGTTCTGTCCAGCTTCCCACAGGATGTGAGAGAGGCTGGATGGATTTGGAGGCAGGGCTTGCAGCTATTCCAACTCAAGGGTAAACTTCATTTGCACCCAGAGCCAGCATGTGGGGGGGTTGGAAGGAGGGAGGATGGATTCTCCCTGGGGTGATATCCTCCCTGCAAGGGACTCTCCAGGGTTTTTAAGCGTAGGCTGCAGAAATCCTTTTGATTCATAGATACACGTTGCTCTTCCTTAAAGGAAAACAATTGCCTTTTTCCCCCCTCCTTTCTCCCTGGGCTACTTTAAAACTTTCTTCTCCCATGAAGACTTTATCCAAAGATAAAAGATTCCTCATTTTATTAAAAAGAACCCTTCTGGATATAAGCCATTGCACCAAATTAAAAATAAACTTGGAAAATATTGGCAATAATAATAATATGGTGTGAGAAAACTCTCTGTAAGCATATTAAAATAGGAAAGCAAGGGAGAGCTTTCCTGAAGTGGATCCACAAGAATTTCTTAGGGCAAAACCTGAGCATTGCTGGCCCAGCTCCTGCCCCTCCACTCCTACTCCCATGCTGTAGAGTCCTCCCACTTCTCCTGGCTCTTCCCCATCACTCAGGGACTCCTTTGCTGCATGAACTGCTGTGCCAGATCCATCCCATTGCCCCTACACTAGGCAATGTGGTGGTTCTGTGCACAAATCTTGGTGTGGATTTACTCTGCTCCAAAGTTAGAGCATAGCACAGATTAGGAAGAACAGCTCCACACTCCTCTGAAAGTCTGTGTCCTCACAAGCTGCTACTGAAGGGAGAGGGCCAGCTATTTATTAACTTTTTTTGCACTACTTTTTGTCAGCTTGAGCATGAGTAATGTCAGCTCACTGATATTTTTCATGCTTTAATAAAATGCATCCAACATTTGGGAACAGTCTGCATCTACATTTTTTTTCCTTCAGTCTCAGCCACCCTTAAAAGCAGCAGTACCAAATGCTAGGCAGTTACCATGACCGACCTACAGTCACTGGAGATGATGGACCAGATAGGAGAGAGAGAATACTGTTTTTTCAGCACCACTTTTATCTCATACTTTAAACCCCCATCAAAGAATTTCATACATATTTCTCTACATATTGCAACTTGTTTTAGAGGCTGGACTTGGATTGCCTTTTTAGTTAATTGCTACTTCACTTTATATTTCATTTTAAAATACTCCAGTTCTAAGAAGCTCTGCTAGGAGGTCATTGTCTCAGGTACTGCATAAATGTCAGCTATGTTTTCATTTGCTCCTTTATTTCTATTTCTTTTTTTTTTTGGTGGGGGGAGGGTATCATTTTCCTCCAGGCCATGCCTTCTTGAGGCTCAGAGTCTTCAAACCTCTGTTCCAGCTTCTTTACTTTCCAGCTCAGCATCCTACTATCATTCATGGTGTAGTTCCAAAATGCACACATTCCTTACAGCTGAGATAAGAATCACTGGGGTTTTCTTTGAGGAGCTGGTCTACTTTTGGCCTCACATGAAAATGTTGCCCTTCATAGGAAATAAATTTGCACCGCTTTGATTCACAAATTCATCTCTCCTGTCTTTGTGGACCTAATCCTGTAATTGGATCCAGACACAGAAGCTACATGTACACTGTTAAATTAAACATGGGCAGCAGCGCTCCCAGGCACTGCAGCCGGTTGGAAAAGGCAGTGCCTGTGCTAGTGAACTGCCTGGTAAAAGCTGTTCACATGGCAACCACTTACTGCTAATGGACCCTGGACTGGTTTAAGTGCTGTGCCTGACAACAGAGTCAGAATGGGCAAATGCCCTGAGAAGTTGTGGATGTCCCATCCCTGGGAGTGCTCAAGACCAGGCTGGATGGAGTTTTGAGCAACCTGGTGAGGTGGAAGGTTCCCCAGCCCATGGCAAGGGCGTTGGAATGAAATGATCTTTAAGGTACTTTCCAACCCAAACCACTCTAGGGTTCTAGGATTCTATGAAATTCATGTTGGGATGCTCTAAAAGCCTGCTAGTACAGGCACAGCCCAGCAACTAGGGGTGCTACTGCCATACCTGAATTTACAAGTGCTGCTGCCTGAGTCTCTTGCTACAAAGCCCATGCTGTGGGAGCAGCCCATGAGGACCAGCTCACGACTTTATCTGATGAGTGTTAGTATTGTGGTACAAACCACGTCTACTGGGTGTTACAGCACACCATTGGGGTCTCAGTTGCATGTGAAGGTTTATTTGTCTTAGGTTTTGTAAGACACACCATGAAGCTTCAGCCATTGCTAAGTGACACATATTATCTGGGTGCATAGGTGGGCAGGTAGGTAGGTATGTAGGTAGCTTGATAGATTGATAGATTAGGATTCTTCATGCTCTGGCTCTTCTCCAAAGTCCAATTAGAGAAGATGATGTGGAAGGGACCTCAAAGGGATCTAGGTCCTCACTGCAGAGCGTTGACATAAAACCCTTACACAAGGCCAGCCATGGGTCCAGGAACCCCAGGACCTTCTCTCTGACAATAACCTGCAGCAGGTTTGTGGAGTCCAAAGCAGGGCACGATGCAGTAATCCTCCTGTGAGCACAGCCTCCTCAGAGCTTCTGGCAATCAACAACTCCCTCAACTTCTGCATCAGTAGACTCTAAAGGAATTTTTCATCATGAATGTTTCTGTTCCTTTTCTGAAACCAGTTATATTCTTGGCCTCCATAACACCCTGGGCAAGGAGTTCCACCAACCCATTAGATGTGGTATGAAGCAATATTTCTTCTTATTTGAGTTTGCTGCTTGATCATTTCTTTGCATGTGTCTCAGTTCTTCTATTGTAAGAACAGCTGTCTTTATTTACCTTTTCTGTGCCATTTGGGATGGAAAACATTTTTTCTCAGATGTTGCCTTTCATCATCACTTTTTTTCCCCATAAGGTAGATTCCTTTCTACTTGTTCAGTCTGTGCATAGAAGTTATTTCTCCATAAATATCACACCATATTATGTCACAGTTACAGATGTAACATAGTTCTGTTCTGTGCTTTTCAGATGGCGGGACCAGGCTATTTGAATGTACTTGGATTGGAGTTCTGGCTTAATAATATTTTTTTCCTCTATTCTCTTTCCTGTAATTACCGACATCCCATTTGCCTTTCTGATCGCTACTGAGCACTCACTGGTGCTGTGATAATCTTGTAGCACTGTCCCCAGTGACTCAAGTTTCCCTTTCCTGATTGGTAATTGGTATATTAGAAGTCCTCATTACCTATGTAATATTCAGATTGTTTCTCCTCTGCAGAGCATTACTTTGCACTTTCCAGCATTAAATTCCATTTCTGTTTTATCATCCGGTCACTCAGTAATGCCAACCCCTTCTGCAATTCCTTGCTGTCAGCAGTAGTTTTGACAGGCAGGACCTACAATATTTGGTGGAAACAACCAAAGCTGACTCTTTATGACACCTTTAATTCCTCTCTTTAAACAAAAAAATCAATTCACAGAGGAGATCATCCATTTCTTTGTAGACTCTCTCCAACCTACACGCTATTGCTTTTGTCCAAACAGAAGTCTTGACGTGAACTCACCATTCTTCTTCAGTTGAGGCTGAACTAATTAATTAAATCTCTTAGTAGTTTTCTGGGAATGGGACTGGACTTCTCCTACTCCATAAGTGACACACTGTGCTCCATCAGCCCCCTGCAGCAGTTTTCATCTCCACACATCAAAGTACTTGCAAAGATGTGGGAGTATCAATGTCTCCAGGTGACAGCCAGGGAAACCAATACCCCTTTTAGCAGTAACAGTATGCAGTGTTCTAGAGTGGCCTGAATGCTATTTGTTGAATAAATTAGTTAATGAGTAACAGCAATAGTTGCTAATTAACATACTCAATGAATATTTATGCTGGCATCTTGCCAGCTGCACATCTTATACAATGTGTCTTTGACTCTCACTTTCCCCTTATTTATTTCATACCATGAGCTCCCATCGGAAACGACCTATCCTGGCTCTGCCTCCCCAGCATCTGTCACAAGGAAAGCCAACTTCTTCCCACCCTGCAACAGCCAATTTTGATCAAATGTAAGCCTCAAAAATCATCCCCAGCGTCTCTCATTCCCTGCTTCCCAAGGCAGCAGTTGAACAATGGGTCTTCCACAGCTCCCCTAGGATTTACAGAGTCAAATTGTAAAGAGGAACGAAGACCCCAGCTCATGGAGTGGACAGAACTAACAAGTGACCTGAGGGATTCAAGCTACACATTTTTTGCCACTGTCATAGACCAGATTCAGAAGAGTTGTGCCTTTGAAATGTAAGCATCCTGGGATATTTAAATCTCCATAAAGACAATCAATAATTTAATTTCAAAGCGGAATCCAATCCACAGCCTGCATAGCTCTGGGCCCATCGCTGTACCCCACAGCCTGGATTAACTCCAGTGCCTGGAATAGCCCCAAAGCATCTGCATTACACTCAGCTCACTAATCAGGCATTTCAACTCTCTACTCCCTTGAGCAGGATGAAGCAAGAATTGGTGTCTGTAATTCAAGAAACGAGCTGTTGCTGTCATCTCTACTTCTGAGATGTCCAACACACCTTTGGTCCTGTGAAGAGCATCCTACGGGCAAAAACCCCAAAGCTTGGTGGTTTTTACCCAGTATTTCCCTTAGGGATGAGACCCTAGGTATTATCCCTGTATTAATCTTGCCCATTTGCTAAAAAGTGAAGGCTGACTCTGAACAGTCAAACAGCTGATGCTGGTTGTGAAGAGTCACAGAAAATCCCACTCTACCAGTGATTGCAATCTGACATTAACAAAAGATGAAATGGCAAATAAAAGTTTCATGATAACAAATGCAAACTGACTCTTACAGGGCAAAAAATACTCCCTAATAATGTCTGTACAGTAATGGACATTACATTAGTTACTTCCTCTCAGGAAAGACTGCATTCTGTGTGGATAGTGCTTGTAAGTACGTAATTCAGGGTCTAGCAGCACTCAGAAAGCAAAACTGAGCATCAGAAACTATTAGGAAAGAAACAGAGGGAAAAAAAAAAAAAAAGACACCTGTTCTCATCCCTGTGTTGCTGTGTACATTGATAGTGTGTACCCCTGCAGGCAGGGCTGCTATCTGTGCCCAGGGAAAACAGAGCAGGGCCAGAAATGTTCACAGGAGATCAACAGGGATGATCAAAGCTATGGAAAGGCTTCAAAATAAAGAAGCCTCATATGGGTTGGGACTGTTCAGCTGGAGAAGAGACCACTGGGACAGCAGATGAGAGAGATGTGTGAAATCAGGAAGGCCTAGAGAATGTGATAAAAATATGTCTCCCATAGTGTGAAAACTGGGGAGACTTTATATTTTTAAGTGCCAGGTTTAAAGCAAAGACACCCAATGCATAAGCACTTTGTGACACCCATTGCCACAGGATGTTCTGGAGGCCAAAGTTATAAATGGGTTCCAAATACAATTAGAAAATTCTTGAAAGAAAAGTCCATCAAAGGCCCCAGACTGCAGAGATGAAGATACAGCTCTGAATCAGGAAGTCCCTAAACTCCAGTCTGCCAGAAGCTGGAAGGATGAAGTAGAGGAAATATCTCTGTACTTGTCCTGCTCCTGTGCTCTTTTGCTGAGCCTTCACTGCAGACTGGTCAGAGACAGGATGCAGTGGAGGTGACCCCTCAGCCTGACTCAGCACTGCCCTTCCTGCAGCCTGGCTCCTTTCCAGCTGGGCTAATTCACATGATGGCTGCTCAGAGCCTGTATTTCTTCATGTCCTGCTGTCTTGTGTAATTTGGGTTATCCAGAACACAGGGTTATCTCTGCCAGCTGAGACAGACCCTCACTGGGACCAAGGCAAAGGGACACAAGTTTTCAGACACAACAATCAGAGCTGAGAAACTTGGTACTATGAGGTCAAGAGTCCCGATGGGGGTGCAAAAGAAAAGCAATGACAAAGAGCTAAAGCAGATCTGTTACAACCTGACCAGTACTCTAGGAGGACTCATCAGGGCGTAGGAAACTGTGCTCAGGCTCATTTCTTCTGAGACAGTCCCCATCACAAACCAGTGCCATATGGAGTGGGAATATGGACATGTAAGGAATTTTGGATCCATGCCATGCCCAGCACTTAAACAGTTTCTGCCGACTTCACGTTCTACCAGGGTATAACAGCTCTGGGTTTTGCACTGGAGTTCCTCACTAAACAAAAGAGGAGGGGAGCATTGCTCCAGGCTCACACCAGGCTCTCCGAGACTTCCCAGCCTTCCCATGGCAGATGCACAAAGCTGCAGGAGGTTCAGATAAGGCCTCACTCCAAAATTAAAAAAAAAAAAAAAAGCCAAAAAACCAAAACACAAAAACCCACCAAAAACCCAAACCACTTGAGCACCCAGGTAATGAGCAGCACCTGTGCACCTCAAGGCACACGGCACTTCCCAGCCGAGCCCACAGAGCTGCTCCACGTGCTGGAGATGGAGGTGATGTCTGCACTTCAGCATTTTGCAGTACTGGGGTGTAAAACAGTGCAGGAAATCCCTCCTTTGCCTCACTTTGCAAAGCTACAGCATTTGTGAACACCGTGCTGCAGATAAGTAGTTTAAGTGCATTGTAGCAGAGCGGCTGTTTTTGAATTACTAAAAATCCCAGCACACAAGTTTTGTCTGTGATAAGCCTAATCTTTTCTTCTCATCATTATCAGGCTAGAAATCATGCTGGAGGCCTCTATAATCTGACTTCATTTTGCATTAACCATAATTGTGAGAACGCGCTTTCTGCATGCGTGTTTAGGCAAAGATTGTTTGCCAGTGACTTTATACAATTATTTTACTCCCAGAAGTATGCCAGAATTAATTTTTTTTCCTTGATTTAAAAAGAAAAAAAAAAAAAAGAAGGAATGATCCCAGAGGAAACAAGAAAATGAAAAGAGAAGAAAGTCCTTGTTGTACAACATGACTCTGAAGTGTACAGCAGTGGCACAAATTTCTAAGTTAGAGATACTGAATAACCAGGCTTCACCAGCCAGTTTGGGGTGCACTGCTTCAGTGCACATTGCTGTGACAGGTGAGGTCTCCACACACCAGCTCTCAGTGGGGGACATATGCAATTACTTCACCCTTGTCACTCTCTTATCAGTACAGGTACAGTGTTGGGTTTTGGACATCCTTTTCATTTTCTTCTGCTTCTACCAAAATCCACACTGTCTGTTCACTCACTTTTCCTCTACAGACTGTCAGGAGTTTACCTTACCTCTAGGGACTGATCTTAGTCTTTTCAAACCAACACGAGACCTTGCAGGAGGGGTGGGCCAGGGTTGGGAGCTGCAGGGGAAGCTCTATGGAGTCACTCAGAAGCTAAAGGGATCAAAGAGCACAGCCAGTATTTGCAGCTGCAAAGCAGACCTGATGCTGATCCCAACCCTTTTAGATCCCAGTCTGATACGAGAAAAGAAATTTTCATAGTCTTTCCATTAAACACCTTATCAGCAGTGTTAAAGCATCTGGAGTGATGGGGTGCTGAGGAGGAGAGGCTCGTCAGGAGGGGTTCATAAAGAGGAATACCTAAGGACATGAAACCAAATGTAATATTATGGCTAATGAAACAAAGGCATTTGATTAATTACTGACATCGCAGAAGTACATTTTTAACAGTGATTATTATAACTAGAGATGTCAAACATGATAAGATGCACTAAACAACATACAATAGGGCAGGAGGAGATTTATGAGATTCCCCTGCACCTTGGCTGCAACAAAGTTCATCAAATCCCAGGAGTTCACAGGAAGAGACCTGAAGAGCTGTGAGTCTTCTGCAAGCTCCTGGAGAGCCACATGAACTAACCAGGACTGCCAGTGATCCAGATAAAATACTGGGAGTCTTCCAGGAGGGGTAGAAGGCAGCAATACTGCTGGGCTGGTGGTCTGTTCCCAGTACAGGGGGTGTGGTGGTTTGGCCATCAATGTCCAGGGAATTGTCTAACAGGGGGCACATGAGGAAATCGTGGTGCTCAGGCTTTGATGTACCACTCCTTCCTGGCACCCCTCATGGAGCAGTTTGGAGGTGTTCTGCCATGGAGGGGTAAAACTGAGTTTTCCTGAAGGGCTTCACCATGAGGAGAATTTCAGCAGACACAAACTTAGTTATCTGCTGCTGCTTACAACCATTCTGGCCAGGCTGGAGTCATAAAGCTTCCCTCTCTTTTTACTTTGCCTTCCAGCACTTGGCCCTGGGCAGTTTCCTCAGGGAACACAATTATTCATGAGCCTCTTCCTCTGCAGGGGAGGGAATATATCCCACCTCCATTTGCCGCTGCAACCCCAATGGAGATGGGAACAAACTGGCCCAGGGAGGGGAAGCCATCTGAAGGTGAATTCTTGTAGCCTCCTACTTCTAGATCAGGGTGTTTCCTAGAGCTGGAGCTACTTGCATTATAGAAACAGGTGATGGGAAATGGGTTATTTTTCATCAACACTTTGTACATTACCAGTTGTAGCACCTGGGCCAGATTAGTCACTGGTGGCTGGCAGAGCAGGCTGGGGACTATCTGCTCTGTGCTGCCCTGCTGTTATCCTCTTCCTCAGACACCAGCCCCTGGCTGCTCTCTGAGAGCACCAGCACACAGCCAAAACTCAGGTTACACATTGCATGTTAATTTGTAAGCTAATTTTGCTCTCTTGGCTCTGCTCGTGCTCTGGCTCTGAGCTGCTGCTCACAGCCAGAACTAGCCCAGCATATTTAGACAGTGACAGTGAGGAGGGAAGAGCTCAGGACAGGAAGGCACTCAGGACTTGAACATTTCCACTTGCACTGAACTGAGAATATTACCTAAAAACACTGCTCCTCTCTGCAATCTGCATGGAAATAAGACTTCATTGATCACAGGGGTGCAAACACAGTGTGCCTGAAGTGGCAAGAAAATGGTGATCACAGAAAGAAAAATAAGTTTCATTTAAAAAAAAGAGTCAGCTCTAAGAAGGCAAGTTGCAACAATGAACACTGGGGACTTGCCCAAGGGCCAGGAACAAACCCAGTATTTGTAGGTGCTCTTGGACAACTGTAATGTAAAGATTTGGAGCCAGATTCTCTGTCAGGGTAAGAAAGCAATGAAATAAATTGCACTAATGTGATTTACAGCAACAGAGAACTCTGCCACTAAAAGCACAGATCCCTCCAGAAGAGCAAGGGGCATCATTAATGAGTCGCTGCATGACAGCAACTCCTTACGCACTGGAAAAATATCTCAATGATTTCACTGGCAGACACATCCCCAAAGGGAAGTTTCAAAAGGTGAAAAAAATAACAATATCCTTAAGCTACCTATAACAATTGCTAATTTCCAGCTACTTTCTCTTTTAATCATCGAGACTGGCGCATGTTGACACTCCTCTATCATTGCTGTTAATCAGATTTCACTATCTCTGTTTAACTACCACCTTCATATGCCCCATGGCATTCTTTTGCCTTTTGTATGACAGCTCCATTACCTTACCCGTGTTGCCCCGCACTGACACGGAGGGTAATTGAACACCTCCAGATGAAGGTGCTAATCAAAAACCCGTTTGCAGAGGCAGAGTGGGAGGGAGGGAGGGAGATCCCGGGTCCTGCCCTTGCCAGCAGAGGTCACTGCAGAATGGGAGTGTGAACACTCCACCCGAGACCCATTTCGAGCCAAATAGCTAAAAATGAGTTTCTCTATTCCCAGGCATGCACGTGATAACCCACACGCATTAGGTGTTTTTAAAAAATAAGATTTAGTCTTGTGGGGATCTGAATCCAAACAGTGCCAAAGCCTCCAGGTAGCCCTGAGATCAAGTGACCAGACACAATATTTTTACAACACTCACTTCTCCCAGTTGGCCAGATCACACTGGTGTTAGGTGAGGGCACCCACTATAGCAAAAAATGGTACATTTTCTGAACATAGCAATACATTTTAATATCACTGCTAGCAGACTGGCTACTGTTGATAGCAGATCTATTGTGTGAAAGAAAAAGGGGCTATTTTTTTAACTTATTCTTGTTCTTTATCTGAGTTTTGGAGCTGTTGAAGTTGAATGCCGTAATCTCAGTGAGATTTAATCCTGATTGCCCAGTACGGAAACATTTCTCCCATTCATCTCTCTGGGGTATATAAACACACTGTAACTATGGACCATATGGATTTCCCAGTGCATCCAGGGTCACACAAGGGTTGTCAGAATAAGGACTAAAGGCACTTGGCATGGAAGGTCAACTCTGCTGTACATTCAGTTTTGCCATTGGAGCTTTCATGATGTTCATCAGAACTGCTGTAAAACCATGATACGAAATCATCACCCATGAGCTCTTCCCCATCTTCAGAGGGTGCAAAAGAGATTTCAGGAAGTCGTGCACTCTAGATTTAAAAGAAAAGCTAATAATCCAACTTTACTCAAGTAAGTAGTGGCTAATTACCTTCATTTTTTTTTACTTGCCTTCTGTTCTGGATGTATCTAGCATCAACAACCAACCACTAGATTTTATTATGGGTTTATTTTCTGCTTGGAACATCTGTTGTATTTTCCCCATGCTCATACTTGTAGACCACAAGCAAGTCACCCCTCAGCCTTCCTTCAAACAGAAGAATTCCACTGAGTTCTCAGTCCCCTACCATAAGGTTTTCCGGATCTCAGGTTGCTCACGTACCTTTCCCTGATGCCTTTCCAACCTGCCAACATCTCTTCTGAAGTGTGGACTTGAAAATGGGACAGAGTGTTCCCATGGTTGCCCCGTGCTGTTGTGCGCAGAAATAAATCCAGGTCATGGCTCCTCCTGTGCATGTTCAGGACATTCTGCACAGCAGCATCACACAAGGAGATGACATTCACCAGGTTGCTCACTGTCACCCCTACTCCTTCCAGCTCCCCTGTGGGGCAAGGGATGGAATCCTTTCCCAAGGGATCTTTGACCTCCAAGCACTGTAATGAAAGGCCAGCCCTGAGCTCGGGGAAGAAAATGGCTCCCCTGATCCTTGGACCATTTGGCTTAGGACCAACCCCAGGTTTATGTTAGAGCCTCAAGGGAGACTCCCCAGCTGCAGCAGCACAAAAAGGATGGAGCTGGGAGCAAGGGTGGAGCCTGCATTCCTCAATCTAAAAGGAGACTTTTAGTCTATTCCTCACCTCCCTTTCTTTGAAATGTCTCTCAAGAGATGGTTAGAGAACAAAGGCAAGGAATGAATAAAACAAACATTATCAGCACTTTGCATGAGTCCTGCAGGGAAAGGTGGCAAGCTCCCTTCTCTTCTCCTCCCTTTCTTGTTCCTCCCTTGCCACAGTGACTCTCCCAGCTCTGGCTTGGCATGCTCCTTGCCATTCTTTGCAGATCTCTCCTTGGAGACACTGAAGGTGCTGGCTCCCTCCTCAGAGGGATTCACTGCTTTGCTGCTGCTTCTTGACATCCCAGTTAAAATTGCCTCCATTGGAATGACACAAATGGCAATAGCAAAGGAAAACACACAGGAATGGGGACAAAATGCTGCACAATGATAAATGAAAAGCCATAACTTGTGGGGTGGTGCACACAACTGACTCACTGGGGAGCAAAGCAGAGCCCTATCACTCACTGCCATCAGGAAAACCTGGAAGGACTAACGTTATACTTTTTAACAATGACATCTTTTAAAATGAATATATTCTTTTTTTTTTCTGTCTCTTGCAGCATATTTTTGAGAACTACATTGTCCAGTGCTGCATCATAATCCTTTTTTTCTTCATGGGATTTTAATGGAAATTACTTCCTTTCCAACCCATAGAGCTTTGTGCACAGTTTCTCCAAGTATTACACCATTACTGCCATGAAATGGAAAACCAAGCCCTACAGATTGTACAAATTCTTCAGTTATTTGTATAGGCCAGAAAAATCTTTTGAATGCATTCTTTTATTAGTTATTAGGGGGTTTGTGCCTTTTCCAAGAAAGTTCTGCAGAAGATGAGCAATTGCTAGTCTGCCATATGTCAGCACACCTTCATGGATGATGTAAAGCCAAATCTGAATAATGCCATTGGTGTTAATTTGTGTGGCTGCTTAACATCATCACAGAAAAGTTGGGTAGGGATGGACTGTCAATTATTTTTTGCTGTGCATGAGCAGGGTTCCAAAAAAGAAATGGTAGTTTTTCATGCAATAGATAGTAGATCTGTGGAATTGCTTGCCAAAGGATGTTGTGGATGATAAAAGTTTATAAGGGTTCAGCCAGTGACTGGACAAGTTCACAGTAGAGAAATGCACTGAGGTTACTAAACAGGCAAACCACACCTTGCTCAGGGAGTCCCAGACCTGAGAACAGCTGATGCTGGAATGGGAATGTATCTTGCAGGTTTTCTGCTTCCTTCCACTTCCCAAGACATCAGTTTATGATTTCAGCCAAAGCTGGATGCCAGTCAAGATAGACTTTGACGTGACCTGGTACGGCTGCTCTCCTGGCTTTATGTTTGTGGTACAGACACTGGTGATAAAGAAGCTGTAGCTCATGGAATCAGGGAATGGTCTTGGGTTAGAAAGGACCTTAAAGGATCATCTCATTCCAACCACCCTTCATGGGCAGGGACACCTCTCACTAGACCAGGTCACTCAAACCCATTTACTGAAGTGTTTAGTTTTTAAGGGAACAATTATTTGGATATTTATATTTTCTTCTACCATTACAGTATGCTTTGGGTTATGCACAGCTTTCAAGAAGTAATGTTGGTTAATGCCACTATTACTTATATTTTCTATGGATAACTTTTGTCTTCTTTATTCACATTCTCACAAGAAAATCAGGACAGTAAAAAAAAGAAAAGAAAAGAAAAGAAAAATTAATCACAAAGAAATCAAGTACACGTGTTATTTTGACCCAAAACAAGTCCATGACAGCTTAGTACACACAGACATTTCAACAGGCATGTTGGCTTTATAATCCCTTTTTTTTTGGCGTCAGCGTAAGTGATGAAAGGTAGCCATGTGTCCAGATAACTCCATATGAGTGATTAGAAAACCTGGTCATTTTTCCCATGGCACAGGCCCCTACCTGCCTTTTTAAAGACAGCTTTCATCCCAGATGCTTGATGAATGCCAGCTTGTTGCAGTATTAGCAGTAATGTCATATACCTGCGAATGTGCAGCCCAGCCCTGCAAGAAGCAAGTGCCAGGGAAGAGGATGAAAAGCAGACCCTAAAAGCCTGAATACTCCAGATGGGCAGGCTGTCCCCAGGGAATAGCTCTCCCCTTGTTTCTATCAGCAAGCAGAGGGAAACAGTTAAAAGAAACAGGCCTTGTTTGCATTAATATTTAGAGTGTTTTGCCCAAAATGTAGCTAAATAATGAATTTGAAGGTACTAAACACTGTTGTGTGAAGCTGGAGCTCAGACGAAACAGAGGAAGAGAGGTGTCAGGAAGGCAACTTGGGGAAGCAGAGGCTTTGCTTGGCCCTGTGTATCAGGATCTTTCTGGAGGCTTCCACAGAGACCAGACTGTGAGACCATGACAAACCTGACAGCAACCTCAGGTGGAAACACTGATGCCAAATTAATGGCCACTGGAGAACTTCCAGTGAAGCAGGTAAGGGCTGCAGCTCAGCTGACAAAATGTAGCAAGGGCTTGTCTATCCAGCAAGCCAGAAGCATGTGCTGAACCAACCACTGAAAGCAGGAAAAGCATCACTTCCCTGAGGGATGGACACCACCTGGACTTCCCTAACGCTGGCCAACAGAACAGTGGAGGAATGGGCTCAAAATTAACACCCCTATATGGGATGTTACAAACTGCAGGTCGAGAACTGAGCTCCAGAACTACTGACAAGATGCTTCTGGGGGTGGGAAGCAGCAAATCTCACTTAGCAGGACAGATTAGATCTAGATGCAGACACAGATATTGTCGGTTTATTAATACGCCTGCTCTCAAACTGGGTGGCAAGTCCCCCGAGGGGCTGGAGTGCAGAGGGTTGAATAGTTTACCTTTGAGAGGGAGAAAGCAAGTCTGAGGCAAATCCCCCAGACTGCTTCCCTCTGTGTTACTGCTTGGATCAACCAGAGTGGCTCTTCCAGGGTGCCAAGCCCCACAGGCCACATCCAATGACCACATGGAGCCCTTGGCCTTGCACTGCCTGTCCTTCCCCAGCCAGGGACATGCCCAGCTGCTCCCACCATGGCCCTGGCATTGGCCTGGCTACATTCCCCCCCCTGCACCAAACAATCCACAGCTATTCCTCCTGTTCTCCCAAATTAGGATATTTTCCCTGGGGACTGTCAGTTCCCTGCTGTCTGACTGTCAGTTTTTCCAAGCTGAGGCTATGCCAGCTTTGCATTTCCTCTTCCTTCCTCGTACGCTAACTCAAGCTTTGCCTGTGGGAAGCTTTCTCTCCTAAAAGCACCTGGTGAATACCCTAGTTTTCCTAGGCTTCTGGGCTAGGGCTCAGGCTGGTGGTAGCCATTATACCTGATGAAATCACTGGCCATGCCAGTGTCAGCCAACAGGTTGCAATATCAAGGTATACACCAGCAATTTATAACAATGAATAATATATAAAGACTGAGCAAAGTTTGAGGTTCCATGCCTGATGCAGAGGTGTTCCCACTGCAGAGAAAAGTGGTCTACACTGATCTGCAATCCTGATTCTCCCAGTTCTCTCTCACCTGTTTTATTTCTATTCATGCAAGTATTTTGTTCCTGCAGCCTCTGGCGAAAGAGGTTCGTCCTGTGTGTTGCTCAGGTGCAGCCATAGCAGTGTCCTTGTCTGTGCCCAGGGCAGAGGCAGAGAGCCATTCCTTGCCACCTGGACAGTTCTGGAGGAGGAGCCACCACATTTGTCAGTGGTATCCCAATCCTCCTTCAGTTTCTGGATCATCTGGAAGAGCATAAATGCAGAAGAGGTGTGAGAGTGGGTCAGAATAAAGGGGGCTTTCTGGTTTTCAATGACTGGATGCTGGCTGAGGTCCTGCCAGAGCCCATGGGTCTTCTATCACAGACAAATGGTTGGGCAGGAGGTGCCATTGGGATTATCTGATGGGAAACTGAGGCTGGAGGTGGCTTTAGAGACCAATGAACAGACCAGGGGCACAGGACTGTGCATAAGTCTTATAATAAGAAAGATCACTCAGTGATGGGGGAAAGAAGGAAAATATTTTGCCTTAGCCTCTCCTGAAGATCACCATAAGTTGGAGTCCTGAGTGTAGGTTGGAAGAAGGCTCTTAATTTTGCAATGAGGAATGCAGAGACTGGATTTGATGCTGGAGAACTCACCACTGGGGAGCTGGTGACTTTCCATAAACAACCCCAATCAGCCGAGCCTGACGCCACTTCACAAAGAACTGAATTTCATTCTAAGCAGATATATTTGTTTTGGAAAGGTGTCTGTAAAGCTGAATGTGGTGCAAGTATGCTGCTGGCGGTGAATTTTCTGGCACAGTCCCTCTTGGCATGCAGCAAAGTTACCAGTCCAGCCCCACCATCCATGCTGGGCTTGAATCACCAGCGTGTTGCTGCAGCTTTGTGCTGGTACCATTCCAGAAAAACGAGTGAGAGGCTCCAGAGAGTTCCTGAGCAATGCTATGTCCTGCCTGCATGGCAAAGTCCATGGCAAAGCTGTCTGCCAGAGGCTGGATCTTTGCAGGAATGTTGCTGCAGCCATGTCAGCATCCCCTCAGTGTCATTTGCCATCTGCCTGCCCGTGCCTTGTTTTCTCTCCTGGTCCAACACAGGCTGGGTGGGCAGGGGCAGTGAAAGGGATTAGTGGCTGCTGTGCCTCCTCCAAAAAGTAAGAACTATGTCCCAGATGTGCTGCAGAGTGATGATGACAGGGAGGCCACAGTGGAAATTGAGGAGAGGCACAGAACCCTGTTAAAGGTGGCATCTGACCTGTGCTCAAGGTTAGCAGAGCTCTGCCTTGCTGGAGGAAAGGGTCAAGTGCCTTCAAGTCAAAAGTATGCCTTGTACATACAGGCAAAAAAATAATTTTGAAGCTAAAACCCTCAACAAAGGCTTGTAATAATGGCATTTAGCTCTCACCACTGTGACAACTCCCATGTGTCACCCAACAGTGTTATTTCTCTGTGTTTCAGTTCCTTCCCCGTGGAATGGGGAAATCTTCCGTCTCCAGCCCTTTGCTGCTCCCGCCTACATAAACTGCAAGTTGTTCAGGCCAACCATAATTTCTCACAAGGTGTACACACAACAACATATTCCAGTGCACATTCCATACATCTAGGAATAAACACGAAAACTTAGGACTCCTGGGAAACTGACAAGTCTGGATAAGGGGCATGCTCACCCTGCAGGCTGTGTCTACCAAGTGGCTGCATATGTGGCCAGTGCTTTGAGAGACATTAATGTGATGTTTCCTTATGCCCTCAGTCTCTTGGACTCTGTGTGCTGCCAGACATCCATGGCTACAGTGAGCCTCCCTAATCACTGGCTGCTGGCAAATACACAATCAGTCACCAGCCACTTTTGAAGTGTGCCAGACACATCGTGGAATATGTGCTCCTCTCAACCCATCTGCACAACAGGCTACAGATGCCAGCTGCTCTTCTTGGAGTGGCATGGATGGGAGGGAAAGAAGGGAAAAGGAGAAAACAGAGTAACTGAAAACCGTGTTCTCCACACTTCTTTTAACCCATTTCCCTCTTGCCTGCACACTACTTGCAAATTGTTGCCCTAATTTTTCTCTCCTTTTCATTTTCCATTGATTAATTAGGCTGTCATTGAATCAATGAGGTTTTAACCATATGGCAATGAAATAGGAGATGTTCCTAAACTGACACTGCAGTTTTCTTTGGGAATATTCCCAATTTAAAAAAAAGGATAAGATAGCTAAGAGCACTGGGGATAATAAACTTTACCTTCTTGTCCCTTATACTTTACCAACACTGCTCTGTCTTCACTGACCATGATGACAGCATTATTGTGTTGCAACACTATTAACAGGGTGATGATTTCACCAGGATCCTTGTGCAGAACCATACATATTTTGTGCCAAGATTTCAGGAAGAAAATTTACTGAAAAATTGTTATCACTCTGGTGCAAATCTACTTGCAAATCCTCTTAAAAGAAACATAGCTGGGGATGATTCTGCACATGAAGGCACATAAGCATGGCTGAATCACCTGGATGAGCCCCATTTCAATGGGACTGAACTAAAAATGCTACACAAAGTGCATTTGAACACTTGGATATAGGAAAAAAGAGGGAAGAGATCTCACTGTGTGCAACTTTTCCTTTTGAGAACAAAATGAATGAAAGTAAGCAAAGCTTAATTATTCCATGTGCCTTCAGATGAAAGGTGCTTGATGAGCACAAGAAGTCATCCTGGGAATTCTGTACTTTTTAGAGCACAACTTTTAGTGAAATTCTCAATCAATTCTCATCTCCCACATCAAGCTACCCAGCTTATCTGGGGGCCCTGCAGACCCTTTCCTCATGTGTAATGAATAAATCAGGATTGTGAACAGCAGAAGCCACATTTCTTCTGAGTAAGGTCTGTCTGCACAGACACACCATATGAATGGAACCATTTTCAATTCACAACTCTTAATAATTTGGTGACAGAGGGGCAGAACATAAGACTGCTGGGTACAACGAGCTAATTGGATAAAAGGCATGTGAAAACACCATACCTATAATGTACCTTGTTAGCATATGCAAATGACATAATTATACAGGCTGATAGCAGTTAGGCATAGTAATCCATCATCCATGTGAACTGTCCACAAATACTTTTGAGATCAAGAAATAAAAGTAAATTCTTTAAACATCCTAATTGGTTGCCAAAAGGAAATTCATTCCAACTAGAACTTAATTCAGTGTAAAGTAACGTAGCTCATTTGATCTCAATGAAGATCAAAAAAACACAACCATACCCAGACAATCTTGGATTACAACACATTGTTTGTATATATTTACTACATAAAGTTATTATGCAAAAAACAATCTTAGTGAGATGAAGGCTCTGTGAAATCATTCAATGCTATTCCTTATGTGTTATTTGTGAGTCAGACATTGTCCTGTTCGTGCAAGGAGACACCAAGCCTTCCTGTAGTCTGGGTTTGCATGCAGGATTTCTGCAAGCCAAATGGATAGTCAGATGTTTCTCATTCCCTCAATTGCACTCTGCGATTTTGCACTTCAAATTTAGGCCAGCCTCTCACCTCTCAAACTATTAAGGTACCTCAGAGATATTTTCTAGGGAATTATTCAGGTAGACAACATTTTTTTCTACTTGATTTGCTATGAAATGACAAGCACTGTTAAACCAAAGGTTAATCATTGATTGAGTTTAATGACACTAAAAGAAACAGGTCATGTGAGAAAGCAATTGCACTTTCATTTTTGCTGTCACAGGTCATTTATAGCTTTTGATTCAAATTCCACCCCACGCAACTGAGTTGCTAACAACATCCTACTTCAAATTCTAATGTACTACAACTGCAGAGCAAGCATGTGAGCTGGCAGTAATCAGGTCATTTGTAAAGCATACACAGATTCTTTCATTCATCCTGGCCATTAAACTGTTTGAAAAGATTATTTTATTGTTCTGCATTAAGAGGCAGTGCTTTTGACAGCTTGTTTTACAGAGAAGTGCCCCTTTTTATTTGTGTTCAAGGCTGTTCTGCCATTTTCGTGCATTTAAGAAGCTCATAATTACCTGCAGTTCTTCCCAGTTTGGTATGGACACAAAACAAAACAAAGCAACAACAAAAAACAAAGCAACAACTAAAAAGGAAAATAGCTTAGAAACAGATAATTTATTTTCTCTGTGACCAATAGCTCTTGTGCCCCAAAATACACGAGGACCTGAAAAGTCAACTGTAAGAGTTTATTATTCTTTCAAGAATGGCTACATCAGCAGGGAGCTGCCCAGACAGTAATAGAAACTCCTTCTGATCTCATCCTCCTTTGTACCCTTCCATATCCATTTGGTTCCAGGTCATGACTCCTCCTTTACACCACCACCAAGCAGATCAGAATCAAAACTTCCACCTGCTGAGGGAGAGCTAATGCTCATTGTTAATCCAATATTCATCTATGCTTTGGCTCACTAGACAAAATAATTAGCCCTTTAATGAAGAAAGGACCCTTTAAAAACTTAGATATAGGCAGAAAATAAGCAATAGAAGTCGATCATGAGGGTTTATAAATCCTCTGTCACCTTTATTTTCTTCCATTTCATCCATACAATAAGACAAAGAAGGGCCTAGTCCTCGAAACTTCTGGGTACTTACATCAGAACCCACATAATTGATGCACATATGTACAAGAATTTTCAAAACTGACCTTGTTTGAAAGAAGAAAACCATAAAGACAGTGATATAAGCTTGACTTAAAAAGTCAGGATTTTTGTTACAAAAAGCCGTTATAGGCAAAGGGGAACTGTACTTTCAAAAAACCTAATGGTAGGACAAAAGACACGAGATTGCCTTTATTTGTAGATTGTGCATGAATTCAGGGGTGAGTCTGGCTCTTTGGAACTAGGCTGTTTCCAGGTGCAATGCTGCAGGGAACAGTTTGTCTCTGAGGCACAACACTGATCCTTCCTGCAATGGGCAAACGACTCCAGGTGTGACTTGATGAAAATGGGCTGTTGGTAGAGACCAACTCCACAGTATCACCAGAGCTCATTTCAAAAAAATTTTCTTTAAAATGGTCGTAGAAGTGATACAACAAAAGGAATGCCTCAAAGCATTGAAGTATTTCTCTTTTCAAAGAATGCAGTGAGGATTGTTCAAATCTATAAAACACGAGGAGAGTGCTTGTTCTGCAATAGCAACAAGATTTTTTTCCCTTTAAATCTGGTTCAGGAATGACCATAAAAAGTCTGCACTAAAACTTCTCATTTTCAGTGTGGCAGAGCTGGACCATTGCCATGGACTTTTTGAAGAGTCACTTCACATCCACCTCTATTTTCACCCTTTCGACCCAATTCTACATTGTTACTCCTGAGTGGTGGAGCTGCCTTTGAAAACATACAAAGCAGGTGATTTTCAATTGTGTAAAGCCATGTTTGACTTTAGGCATTTGAATTCATGGGAATAGCCTTTCAAAGTGCCTGGTCCAAAGCATAGTGAAGTCAGTGGAAAATCTCCAGGTGACTTAACTGGACCTTGGATCTGATCCAAACTGTGGAGCCTCAAAGTCTGGAAGCCCCAACTGGGCTTGAAGTTAACCCTGATGGTTCAAAAAGGGAATGAGAATTTTGCTAGGTCAGCCTGCTGCACACATGCTGTGTCCTATTTTGCAATAGCTTGAGAATCTTCTTGATGGCTGCAGGCATTCAGCACCTTACAAAATGATCCCCCATCCCAGGATAAACCTTCTCACAAAAGCCACTCCAGCAGATACGCAGTGGTTTCATTTCATGGTCTCAATCCATCTCTGCCAAAATTCATCCAGCTGAGCAGTCTAGTCACCTTTAGCCACAACTTGTGGTTGCAACTCATCTGCTAAATTTAGCAAGTCACATGGAAATTCACTTCTAGGAGTCTATTCCCTCCAGGCATTTGCTACAAAAACAAAGGAATAAACACAGAAATACAAAAATTTAAATTAAAAATGTGATCTGACAAAACAATTTTTTATCCATAAAGTTCCCACCCAAGGAACCAGTTACATGTTTCAAGGGACTATATTGTTTGAAGAAACTGTAAATGCCACACAGTTAAAAGAGAGAGATGCAGCTAGATTTAGTTAAACAATTGACTAATAACTCAGTCAACATTATTCTTACCCTAGGTAGTAGTTATCAGCTTAGACAGCTGTTACAGTCTTTCACTGTAATACTTAAAAGGCAAACCACCAAATTCAATACCATATTGTTTGTGTAGTAGTGTTTGTTTAAAGGTAAATCACTCATAAAAGTGTAATTTCCTGCTGATACATAATGGTGGATAGCGGCAGGAAGCCGGTCAGAGCAGACAGACCCTGAGATATGCAGTACTAAATTGCCAGCAGTAGCTACCCCAGCTCTGAAATGATTGTGTTTTTACACCCAGTCACACCTAAATCAGCATCAGCATATTAGGCCTCCTTGCGGACGCCTCTTTTCTCTTTGTGCAACAGCACATGATAAGAAAAAGTGCTATAATTGACATAATAAAGTCATGTTTCTCCAAATAAAGACTCCCTTCTTGCTGGGGAGACCCTACTGGGCAAAATTCCCTCCCCAGTATGTTTTTATTACTGATTTTCTACAGAATCATGTTTATATTTTGGGAATCCTTCTGCTTGCTGATGCATTACCTCACAGGATTCCATCGTTTTTGGAACTGCAAATTAAAGCTCCCAAATTCACAGCATTTTGCTCTCTGGCTCCCCAGTGTCAGCGGCACAGACAGAGAGCAGCTGCTGTTGGCTTTGGGAGAACTGCTCTAGATTCATGCCAGTATAACCAAAACCCCAATTAATTTGCCAGCATGTGCTGATCCTTCACCCACTGTCCCCCCAGCCTGTGTAGGGCCTGGCAGTATGAAAGCCCTGGGGATGCTCCCAGGGATTAAGCCTGAGATGCTGACACAATTATCAATAATGGGATGAAACATGCCCTGAGAGAAATAACTTTTTGTTTCCATCTTGGTCCTTGGAGCTGAATGCTTTTTGTCCAAGTTCATCTGCCTGAATCTCAGGTTGATGAGTCTAAGCCAGCTCACTACATGATTAAATTATAATCAATGAAAAGAGAGGCAGAAGGTAATTCATGCTGGGCATTCCGTCTAGCTTTTTTTTGTTGGCTTTTTTTTT
>VWZU01011557.1:583768-606145 GCA_013397095.1 Sterrhoptilus dennistouni
AATGAATCAGCATCCATCCCCCAGATAGTCCCTAGTGCCCAGGGTGGGTGGATATGTATTTTACTTTCCTGCATTTCTATGAAGAAATTTCCTGGGATGCCATCAGCATGTCTTGATGGCCTGCTGCCAGAGCACTCCCCAAGTGCCATAAGAATGCACTGGATAAAATCACACAGCCTGCAGCTCAAGCCCACGCAGAGTGGGGAGGAAAGGACTCTCACTGCCTCTCTCACCCTTTCTCTGCCAAGGCCTAATTGCTCAGAGAGATTAAGAGAATACAAACAATGGGTGTCCTCTGCTCACTGTTACCCATCTACACCTGAGAAGCTGGACCCAGACAAACCTGGATCTAAGCCACGGTGTTCAGAGGAAGTTTTGACAGACTGAAGATATGTTGAGCCTCATATGGTAGGAAGGGCAGTATTTGTATGGAGACTCTCTTGTCCCTCCTTTGGACAGGAGAGACTTCTGATATGTGTATACACAGATATTTTTACAGAATTCATTTCACCAGTCCATAGAAAGGAAATAGGAGTCCTGCAAAGATTACAGAAGAGTCAATTACTCTGCTAAATTTAAATTCATAAAACATTAATAGAAGGCTAAATTGGAAATCAGTTCCATCTTCCTCCATCTGCCAAGCTCTACTTTCTCAGCAGCAAAGCATGTAGCTCAGGGAAATTCTCCCATCTCCCTCCATTAAGGTTTGATGTTATCAGCATTTTCCTGTCATATACAAAAAATTATCTTTAATTAGCTCATCTTACAGCTATACTACCCAGATTGGAAACTTTTTTTGGGATATGAGGAGCTAGTTGTCTTCTCAAGTGTTTTATGAATCATCAGCAGCAGCAATAAATACATCAAAGTCTTGCAGCTCAGGAGTGTTGTTTGGCATAACCGAGGCCAATGCTTATCCCCGGAGATGGAGCTCCAGTGCCCATGCCATGCCCAGAGTTCTTCATCCAGTTAAGTTCAGGCATCCCTTCCCCTAGGCTATCAGCCCTGAGAGGAACAAGAACAAAACGTTGTCTTCCAGAGCCAGCACATATATCCAAAATTATGACCAAGATAGAAGAATTTCTTGCCTAAAAATGCTGCTTCTTCATCCGCTTTTGGTTTGGATTTTTCTTTGTTTTGTTTTAAAACTTAACTGCCTTTAGGAACATGAGTTTCCAGTGTAGTGTGAGCTGCTCACATTCCCTGAAGTTCAAGTCATTAGAAATTAAGGGGGATTAATTTCCAGGTAAGTTGGATAAAATCCTTTTGCAGTTTGCATTAGTTCACAACCAAATATAACACTTGTCAATGCCTTCCTCACCCAGAGGAAGAGAAGGTTGTCTATTGGTTTCCTCTTCATTAAACAGAGGCTAAAATAAAATGTCTTTGTTTAATTGAATGCTTCTGCAGCACTACTCAGGCTCAACTCCTGTTTCTTCAAATAAAAAGATAACAAAGAAAACATGGATCTGCCATATAACCTCATCATTTGGTGGAGGGGAGGAAGAGCTACATGCCAGTCACAGCTTCCCTCAGTGCTTCAAGGACAGAAGGAGCAGTTGCCAGTCTGGGGGCAGCAGGATGGAGGAGGTTCACACACTCTATAAAAGCAGAATAGCATTTGGAGAGAAACTTCAATCACCAGGGGAATGGTTTGGAAAAGGCTGTGAGGGGCAAAATTTTGTCATGGCAATTCTCTTTGCTGGACCATCAGGCTTCTGCTGTGAAAGGTGCTCCATCACCCAAAAAGTAATCTTGAAGCCAAGAGAGATTTTGCAATGATCCAGATGTTTGTGAAGACACCGTAATTTGGCATCACTTGTGCAAAATGCACCTATTTTGTATAAGGACTGAGCTACTGAACCGAGTCAAGGATTGGGTAAATGTTTGTCCTTTCAAAAATAAATATTATTTTGTTCAAAAAATAAATATTATGTTTGTACTGCAATCTTACAGAAGCAGACCCTTCCCCTCAAAACTTGCATTTGAAATCAGTGACAGAGATGTTGTATGGCAAAGATAACAGAAATGAGAAGGGAAGGATTAAGCTCATAAGTCACACAAGAGGACAGTGTCTGTGCCTGAATGCTGATTTTAGGATGCTAATGACAGAAGGTAGGAGTATGGGGAAATAGTTACAGAAATCGCCCAGGTGTTCATAGTTGAGGATGAAATTCTGGGTTTCTGAATAACACTGTGTTATTCATAATAACAATTCAGAATTACACACTGAACAATAACACATAGAGAGCCGTGGTTTTGCAGTCTGTAGTCCAAAAATTACAGGAATCTCAGACTTTTATTTTTTTAATTGATTATGAATTTGTTCTCCCCTCAGTTACATTTGGGTTTACTTTGTAGGAAGCCACTGAGTTATATCAGAATGGAACTCAGAAGAGAGCAGACCAACACAAGTCCTCTGCCATGCAGATGCAGAGTGAGACTCTGCCTGCTTTGCTGCCCTAAGACATTTGCCAGCCTGTAAACTATGGGAGCCTGAATCTCCTCATCCCTTTCTCCCCTTCTTGAATGGGACAGCACAGGCAAAGCTCCATGCTGATCTCGGGCTGTGGCAGCCCATGCACTCACAACTCATGATCTCATGATCATTCAGTCTGACCTTTGGAGTAATCCAAGGTGAACAAAGTCATGCAGAAGCTCCTGCTCAAGCCTGTGGTCTCAGTTTGTGGCTGCTGGTGGTTTAGAAAAATATGGCTTGCTCCAGTCTCCTGATGATGGAGAATCACCACATCCCTGGTCAGGTATTGTTATGGTTTGCTACACGCAGTGAGTCAATTTAACACAAATCCTCTCAAGGCTCACAGGCAAATCTGGAAATCAAGACAATTTGCAGATTCTGTTTCAGTACAATACAAATTAAAATCTCATGTTTGGTCTATTATTCTGCTC
Source organism: Sterrhoptilus dennistouni (assembly GCA_013397095.1). Lineage (NCBI taxonomy): Eukaryota > Metazoa > Chordata > Aves > Passeriformes > Zosteropidae > Sterrhoptilus > Sterrhoptilus dennistouni. The sequence goes on from VWZU01011557.1 coordinate 586,679, forward strand.
AAAGCATGCACCAGAATATGTGGATATTCTCTAAAAAGTGTCACTGAACACAGGAAAACCTATTTTCTACCTCCATCACAAACTTACAAGTTGATGTATTAGCCAACCCAGACACTGTTGTTTAAGCCAGTCTTGGCCTCAAAGAGACAGTCTAACTTCGCTAAGAGGCTCTTAAGGACATTGAAACTGAATTTCTTTTCCTATTTGAAAACATCTCTCCCTGAAACACTCTTTGAGGGAAATCACAAATGCAGGAAACAGCAGCTACAGTGCTGCATGTTTGTCCGTATAGAAGGAATGTGATGATATCATTTTGGAATGTGCTTTCTTTCTCAGGTTTTTGTTTTGGTGGTAGGAATGTCACTTTCTTAAAAAGTAAAGCACATTCTTGGCTGTTGTCTCCCTCCCCCTCCCTCCAAATTTTGCCTACAAATCAATATTCCCATCTCCTGCCATGTGTTTTTCCCAACCTGTCAGATACCGTTCTCATGTTAGTAGTACAACCATCTGATGTCAGGCATCCCAACAGGCAATTATAAATAGTCATTTGCTATTAGTTTGGGAGGTTTATTTCCATAGATATAAGCTTCAAGACGTTCTTTGCTATTTTAAATTGAAAGCGTTACTTATTTGCATTTTGCATAGAGGATGTGACTGTTTAAAATATGTCCATTCCACCATGCTGTAGTAGAACCCTGAGACAAACCTTTGTTGTCTGAAATGGTCTGTAAACACCTCATTATTTCGGTTTTCAGAGGAGCCCAAAAGTGCATGATGTCCTGTTCTCTGCAAGTCTGACTCTTTGACAGCTCTGCCTGAGAGAGCCCATTTCCTAGTGGATACTTCCTTATAGCCAGAGTCAGTGCAGATGAAGCTGGCCAAACATGGAGATCTGCTTTGCTATGATTTTCTGTGGAACTTTCTTATTTTTCCCCATTTATACCTAATCCATGTGCTGCGTACTGCTACTCTATCCCCTATTACATCATGATCTTAAAATTCTACTTCCAATTATTGTTACGACAGGATAACTTAAGGATAAAGATCCTAAACCAGTTCCTCAATGCCCCCAAGGGACTGAGATGCTGGAGAACACACCTGCACATCCAAGAGGCAAACCCTGCATCATCATATCATCATGCCAGGTTGTTGTCCTTCCATCCCATGGAGCAATGAAAATTCAAAATTAACCAGGAAATGAACATTCAGACAGAAGAATATGAGAGTATAACACTATTTTTCTCACCTGAATAGACCTCACACTGAGGATTTCAGTGTGCTTTGCAGATCATCAGGAAAGGAATGATCCTTTCAGCAAACAACACAGGGAAAACTGTACATGGTTGGAAGGTTCCCTTGTCCACACAGACATGAGAATGGCTTTCTGAAAAGACAACTCTTGTGCTCAGGAGTTTGTCCTGCAGGAGTCCAGGACCTCTTCAAGTGGCAATTGGATCCTTGCTGGTAGAAGAACAAAATTAATCTCTTGTCACCCCAGCAGCTGGACGCACAGTATTTAAATTTTCACATTGAGAAGGGCAATGCATATCAAACCAGTGAGTTGCAACAATCCTACTGATCCAAAAACCAACACGTTTTCTGATGTGTGTGCTCCAGTAATGAACATCTGGTAAAGAATACAGTAGAAGAACAGCAGGGGCATTGCCAACATGGCAGGCAATTCAAAAGCAAAAATGTTGCATCCTGTGTAAATGAAGCTGATTCCAGAAAGCTGTCTTGGCACCTTCTTGTCCTAGCATATCTCATGTCTCAGAGATGACATGGTGTGATTTCTGGGTCTTTATTCTCAGGGAACAGTAACAGTAACCTCAGTCACACTGCAATTTCTGATCAGGATCTTCATGTTAATAGGAATGAAGCAGTTTTAATGAAACCCAAATCACTGATCTAATGCTCTGTCTGATCTCCAGGGTCATTTCCAATGAGCGCTACTGTGGCTTTTTTATCACAGGAGTCCTTTTATTGAATAATGTTTGACAAAATGCTAAGGGTCTGTAATTTGCCAGAGAATCAAAATTATCTGTATAATCAAGGACACTGCAAGATCAGGTACTGACTTTGCATAGGCAAAGCCGTTGCTACAAAAGAATTAAGAAACCTGGCTGGGCAGATGTAATCATGCAAGCATCAGCCAATGCATTTTTGTGAGTCTCTATACTGGCTACAAAATGCTTATGCAAAACCAGAGGCTTCCTACTGACTTAAATCAGGATTGTGTGTGGGTGTAAGGGTGTGCCTTTGCTGGAGCAGTTTAGATGTCAGAGGCCAAAAACCTAACTCTGTATTCTTTAACAATTAGATAAAACAGTAATAAGTTCATAATTGCAATTCCACAAGGTAATTTCATGTGCCTGGGAGATGACAATATGCATACAATTAAAAGAAGAAAGCTTTTCATCCCTGCAAACTGCATTACTGAATTCTGCAATCTTTTCTATTTGCAGCATGCAGGAGAAGGGAGGGCAGGGGTCACCCTGCACAGGGTGGAGGTACCAGGAGAGGAAGAGGGAATCCCTAAGGCTGTAAATTCACTGAGTTCAGTTCGACAGAAAATATGGAAATGTAGGTCTCTCCTATACTGCCTCTTTTAGCAATTTTCATCTTTTTGGTTGTATGCAAGAGGAAATGTCCTGGGATAAGGTTCTTAGATCTAGTATAACAAATAGGGTATGAAAAATCCCCTTTACTCTGGTCATCTTTGAAATAACAAAGCAGCTCAATTTCTGAATTATTATATTTAAGCTGTCTTTCAACTTTCCTTTTTCCCCCGACAGTTTTAAATCTCTCTGTGGGTGGAGGTCTAATGTCAGCACATGCAATTCTATACTTTAATCATTTTTTAACTACAAGATCAAAGCAAGTAGGTTTTTATTACTCCAGTGTCCGATACTTCAACTTAACTATTGAATATCAGGCAACAGTTCTTCTCAATGCACCACATTAAAATAAATCTTTCCAGCTACACTTCCACCAAAAAATGTATTAAACAACAAAAAAATTACCTTATTAATCATGTGGAAATAACAAACTTGTTTCTACATTTACTCTGGGGATGTGCAAGCAGCACACTGCCTAAGAAGAAACCCCATGGCAAACATTGTTAATATTCTCATTTTATTTTCATTTCTAACACTTTTCTTCACTTTTCCTGCTTCCACACAGGAACCCAGAGAAATTAATACCTGGCTCGTGGCCAGACTGTCTGGGAGAGCAGTCCCTGGGGTATTATTCCTCTGGCCATGGCACTGCAGAGCCAACCACATGAGAAGAATGAAGGAATCTTTCACCCCCCGGTGTCAACCCCTCCCCAACTGTGCCCGAATCCCATCTATGGTCTCTCTCCACTACCCTGTCTGTGGGAATTCTTCCCATCCATTTGCTGCTGTCTCACTCTCATGGCTGGGTTTCACAGGAATAGTTTTCTGAACTGGCTGCACAATTGTTTGTCCTTTCGTTGACACCACTGGTTTTGCATTTGGGACAATAACTTCAAGACAGGGCAGAAGGTTGATAATTCATTTTGCATTCAAGACAGGACAGAAGGTTGATAATTCCTTCATAACTTCTGGAGACAAGGTGTCACTTACAGTGACACTTAACATGACATGTTAAAGTACTCCCTACTGCTCACAGGGGAGCCACATACTCCTGCTTAGCCCAGAGGAATCTTAACAGTGTCCTAGTGTGATTACAGCATAAGCTCTGAGCCAACCCTTCAGCCCATGAAGAACTTTGGGCAGGTGGGCAGTCCCACTGACCCTCACCATCCATCTGCTCTGGATGGACAAGGATGTGCCAGGCAGTGTTTCCATCAGAGTGGCGCACACACAACGTCTGCACTTTGTTATCCTCCCAAATACTTCTTTGTCACAAGCTGTTCCAATTAAGAAGGCATGCAATAATATCCTTAATTACATTTTACTTTGATGAGAGATCTAGGCATTTTTTTGGAAAATGCATGTTGTATAGGGTTAGGAGAATCTTCATTTCAATTCTTTGCATATTTTGGCACAAGCTGTGTCTCCGCCCTCGGCAGGCTCCAGGCCCTGCAGGGCACTCACAACTTTTCTGTGAATCCCTTCTGCTCCTGCAGCCCAGGCTCTGCATGTCAGACACCAGGAGAGGAACATGGGGCTGTTTTTTGCTGACTAACCCCAACCCTACATCTGTGAGCTCTGACAGCTCCAACACAAGAGTTAAAAAAGACCCTGAGCAGTCTGGGGTCTGGATGGAAGGGTCCTGCTGTAAAATGCTCCCTCGGAGCTGTCAGGCTCAAGCAGGCACTTGGAAAGAGATTTATATTTTGTTGATTACAATGGTAATAAGCCACAAACACAAATTCAAAGAGTAAGAGTGAACCAAACCCATGTTCCCTTTGAGTGAGATAACATCTCTGCCTTTTACACGCCTATCAATTGATGTGTTCCTGGATAAAATGTGTAATTTTAATTAACTAAAAGCACCTGCCTTTTATATTGGACTTATTTGGTGCTAAAAACAAAGAAAATCACACAGTAAAAATGCCATGCTGGCTGGGTACATTTTTTCTTTTGTGCTGAGGAATTGATGTGTGCGCTGCTTGCCTCTCAATCAATACACATCAGTGTGTAATTGGTGACTATAAAAATATCCCCCCTCAAGGTGTTCAGTGTCAATTAGCATCGCTTTGCTAATTCTCTTGCCAAACAGGTACAAGCATTTATGTTAAGCTTCTCTGACGCAGGCTCCATAGGTAAATTTCTTTCTATTAGTGAAGCAGCTACAGGGAATGCAATTATCCCTAAAATTAAGAAGGAAAAGAAGAAAACCTAAAAGCAAATGTGTCGATACAGAACTAAAGTTAAGCACAAGGAAATTAGATTCTTAACTGTAATTGTTTAATACTATTCTAGTATGAAATATTTCTCTCTATTAATTCAACAATTATGTCAAAACCATGTCCATTTAACACATATATTTGTAAGTATGGATGGAGGTATATATATTATATTTATCTATGTATACTTCAAGAGTGCTTTGTTTTTGTTGGATGTCAGAAATATTTGGTCAGCTCACATCCCTTGATCTTACTAAAGAAGAATTTAGGTCAAGAATTTATATTTACAGTGAACCAAGTATCTGAGCAAATGGGTGTTTCATTAGAGCTAACTTTTAATCTCCATCCAGGCCCTAGTTTCAAACACTCCTTCCTGGATATCCTCTCTCTGCCCAAGGGTTTTGCCATCTCACTCTCTCTTTCAACACCACCCTGTTGTTTGGCTAGTGAGACACGTTGTTTCTCTATCTTGACCAAGGATTTTGCCAAGTCCTGTTGCTTCCACTTCTGTAGCATATTTAGAATTCCTCCAGCCCTCTCTATCTCAAAATTCTTGGCCCTGCACAACTGTTTTATTTTGGCTGCTAGAAGCCCAAACTAACCTCACCAGATTTTGGCTGGCAACACAGATCTTTTTAACCATGTCTGTTTTTCCCTGGGCACATCCTTGTTTACTAAGTCTGCTGGTGGTGGAACCAGTACAGTAAAACTCAGCACACAAAGATACCGAGGAAAATCCATGCTGAATCTTTAAAACAAACAGAAGTGCCACAAAACAGAGCTGAGGACATGGCTTAGCCTAAGTCTCAAATTTTCTTTGTTGGGGTTTTTATTTTTGAGGATAGGTATGTATTTCTACTGACTACAGCTTCTTTTTAATGTTTCCAAAATGTAAGCATACAATGCACAGTTTTCATTTTTTCTGCCCAGTTTGCACACAGGTGAATGCCCACAAGCAACTCTCTCTGAATAAGGGCAAACATGATGCAAAGACTCTGTGATTCTCTCACTACATCTGACTGAACTGGGCTATTACAGCCAATAATGTCTGTTAATGTATTAGTAGATTGCTGGTTAATGCACACTGGTAGATAAATGCAGATGTTGGTATTGGTGATGGCAGTGATAAAATGTAAGAGTACAAACACAGTCTTCTGCTGCAAATCACTTTTTCCTTTATTATCTTTCCCAAGTAAAAATCAGCTTTGATTCTAGTAGCAAACTTTTAAGCAAAGCTCAGATAACATTTATCCCAGACCATTTTTATCATTATTATCTTCCTTCTCTGGTAGGTTAGCTAAAGCACCAACTTCAACAGTTTTCCTGCATACAAGGTGGACAAGGTTGCCTTAATTGAAGAGTTGCTTCAGTGATTTACTAAAAGACAGAGTTCATCTTTAATTTTTTTTTTAATATTTTTTAGAGCTTTTTATAAAACCCATTTTCACTGCACTTGGAAAATGTGACTGTACAATGGGAAAGGGCAGGCCCTCCTTTTTTTTTTCTTGTCTGAACACAATGGCAGGATAAGGGAGGCACCGCTCATTACAAGGAATACACTTTAATCAAGTTGCCCAGCACCAAGTGTTTGTCTTCTACCACTTTAGATGTCAATGTTTGTTTTCCCTCTGGAAGAAGAAGCAGACAACACTTTTAATTTTAATAAAAATTTTTCAGAATGAAGCAAACAGATGACCTAATTTGGAGGATCTACTTTGCTTGAGTTGCAAATAAAGGCAAAGATGACTGGCAGGCTCCCATACAGCATTGCTGGAGGAGATTTAACACTTTCCTGCTCCGTTTGTTGGCTGGGAAGTGTGAAATGGATTGCCATGCTGTTTGATTCCACCTTCCCTGCTCCAGCAACAGTGTCCTGACTATCACATACTGCTTGGCTTGAGTGGGAACTGCAAAATACGCTGCTGCGACTAAAGCTCCACTTGGAAAGGTGGAAATCTGATTTTATTAAACACATGTGGATGCCTGTTAAAATTACTTCTGCAGCTAAAGCCGAGACTTCATCTTCAGTTTCATAAGTCTCATTCTCTGGTATGAATTCATTGTTTCCAGGTTTAAGGATATCAAAGCAAATCTTCTGATGTGTTTCTTTAACCTACAGTACTGGGTGTCTAAGTAGACGAAGACAAGAAATCATAATCATAGGAAAGAGCCATCTTTCACCTAAACAATTCATTTCAAGCCTCCACGTTTGTGAAGAAAAATACAAAATCATTAAAGACTCATAGAGCATGGGAATTGAAATGTTTATTTATTGTGAATCCTCATGGCTAATTCCCAGGATTTGGAACTCAAGTGCTACATTTTTTATGCTGTTGGCTGACAGCAAATAACATTTGAGGGCTTAAAGCATCTTGTCCTGTCTGGATGTACCACCCAGTAACAACAGAAACTTATTCTCTGTGACCAGGTAGAAATAACTGGAGCCTGAAGACTCCTGCTCTGTTCTAGGATTCATCTCCTTCAGAGTCAGATCTCCCACCTTTTTTCCCAGCAGCACAGAACTCCCAAATTCAAGGGAGGGAAGGACAAAAGGAAGGGTGAAGATGCAGAAACATGAAACCTAAGTCCTCTTTCCCCTATATCACCTTGAACACCAAGGGAGCAGCCCTGCTGTCATCGAGCTACAGGCATAAAATGTACCAGCCCTGCAGTTTGTCTTCCTGAGGGTCCCTGCTGGGAACACACGAGGGACACCAGATAAGAGGAGACAGGAGGTGGTGGAGGACTGGAACCAATGCATTTTCTGCCATGCACTTCTTTCCAGACAAATACCTACTTGCCTTGCTTACAGTCTGTAACAGATGAAACTTGGTGTAATCTATCAACTTGTTTATAAATTACCAAAAAATACCATACTAATTATCAGCCATGAGGTGGTTTCTTTTGGAAGTTCTGCTCCCCTGGTGAGTGATGCCACTGTTGGAAACACACTTCTTAATTTTCATTTAAACTTGCCTTACCTGCAGCTTCCTACTGCAAATGCTGACTATTGCAATGCCACAGAGCATCTCCCTGCAAGGGTGAATTGGGCAAAACCAAGGCACTCCATGATATTGGGTTTTTTATTTAATTTTGTGAACAGATTCTGGGATCTGCTCTTCTGCCTGCCTGCACTAGAGCATACAGCAGGCATTACTGACAGCAAAGAGCTGCTTTGGAGCCCCAGAGTACTGTGAAATGCATCAAATGTAGAAAAATAAATGGTCTCTTGTATGGATCTTGCAGTGATATCTGGCTGAACAATGAACACCTTGAGGAGGGCGTTGACTGATGACAAGCATGGCATTCAATCTTTGTCCGAGATTCACCCATGAATGGATCAGTCCTAACCTTCATAAATCATTGTTTATTCTACTGGACCACTAATTGCTACTATTAAAGCAAATGGTGCCATGTATGGTCTTGCAGAGTATCAACAACCTCGAGCTGCCTGGCATTTAGGTGTGTAGCAAGGTGCTGCATGCAAACACCTCCACCCAGAGGATGGCCATTTCTTTGATTATTGCTCTGCTTTACCTTTGCCATCTCTTAGGGCAGTTCCCCCATGGGCTCTATCCACAAACACCAGCTGCCTTCCTGTTTTAGCCAGCAGCTGCTACCAGCTCTGCACTATTCATTTGGCAGAGCTCTTACTCCTGAGCAGGTTGTTATGGTTTATGGGCATTTTCCTGTGTTGGAAGAGCCAGGAATGAATGTGCTTTTGGCCCATATCATCTCTGTGTCATATGGAATATCCAGCTCTCTGAAACCAATGCCTTGTTTGCTGCTGACATTGGAGAATCACTTGGATTCCAGGGTACAAGATGTGATTTGCTATGTACTTTTACTCCCAGACGCTGTAAACCACCTTGGGATTTATTTTATAATTTATTTTAGCATTACCAGGAGGATGTTAGATTAATATTTTCTCTACCAAAACCAGCAGCACTGTCAACAGAGAGTTTGTCCCATAAACTGGATGGGAGCCAGACATGCAGGACTCCTGCATGAACAATTGCTCTGGAGAATGATCTGTAGAAATCCTGCTGTATCTCACCCAGAGAGAGGTGTCAGAGATCCCAAGCTGGGGCTAAGGAATAACTGCTGGCATCCAGGATAGATTACTGAAGACTTCACTGCACACAAAGCAGCCACTAGGGTAATCAACTCCAGCATAAGAGTTTCATATAGATCAAAACAGTTCAAAACAAACATCTCACCATCCATCAGTTATGCTCTTTTCTCTTTTTCATTTTCTTTCTTTTTTTTTTTTTTTTTCTTGTTGTGAGAAAATGGGCAGAAAACAAGTGGAGAAATACAAATTTATTGTCCATAGACTGGAAATCTTTCTTTTTCCGGTCAGCTCCACTCCTGAGTCAGCTATCTGTGTACACTGCTAAAGGAAGTAATGGAAGTTGTCTATACAAAAGAAAGGCAGCACAAATCAACAGGACAGAAAATTGGGTTTATCTTGAGCCACTGGCAAAAACAAAGCTATCAACCATGTGAAACAAGACAGGGCTCACTGCAGAATTGCAGAGCCCCCGTACCGTATTGATGATATCTGAATTGTGCGACTGCTTTGCAGCTCTTTTGCCTTTAATCCAAATAGTGTCAGCCTTCAGATTGCTTCTCAGCCTATGTGTCTGCCTGCAGACACTACTGCATTGATTTCCATCTGGTGCATGTTTTAAAACTTTTCCTCACAACCTTAAGGATAAACTACCCTTTTTTTTTTCTTTCACAGAACTTCAGATTCTGAAGCATGCTGAGGAAAACAATCACAGCAAAGAAGCACCAAATCTCCTGCAAACTCTCCCCTGATCAGTGGGCACACACAGATCTACCAGCAGCTGTTAATGTCGCGTTATGGATGATTAGCAGGACTTCCTGTATCTAATGAACGTGGCTCTTTCAGTGAGGAGACAAAGTAAAATGCTGTCCCAGGAACATAAAACGATGTAACATTCAGTCAGGAATGCATTTACTACATGGCCTGGAATGGTGAATTGATCTCATGCTTCTGTAACAAAGATCTCATCTGTAGTCCCCATGCACTGCTGGCACTGGCACAGCTTCAGAACGAGCCCGACAATCCTGATCCCAAAAGGAACTGATTAGGAAGGATGTTCTAGGAGCTATTTGATACAGGCAGCACAATCCAGAATGCCATTTATAGAGCAAAAATAAAATAATACAGCAATCTTTAAGTATTTTTATGTCTAAGTATGCCAACAGCATCTTCTAACTGACAGTGAAAATAAGCAGTAAACACCCCTATAACCATGGTGTTCCTGGATTTGAAGCAGGTAGAGTGGATGGACAGATGTTTTGGTGTGAGCATGGCACAAAAGAGAAAAAGGTTCAGTTTGGGTTTTGCTGCTTTCCTCTTGATTTTAACTGGAAATATAAAGGTAGGTCCATTTAAAATCCCTCTGCTCCTACCTCTACATCTCATTTCACACACCAGGGATCCAGGATATCCAGGGATATGCGAAATAAAATGTAAAGAGATGACCTATATGGTGAAAGGAATAAGGATGATGTAAATAATACAGGCAGCTTTCATAATCTTTTGCCAAATATCCAACTTGTGGCAACAGTGCAAGCAAGGGGGTGAAAATGTACTTGGAGTTTTGCTTCGTCAATACGATAAAATAAACCCAACTTAAAATGGGTGTTGTCCAACCCAATTGTCAAACATCACTGCTGCAATACAAAGACAAATGTTTATTGGCTTAACTTTGAAACTGTAGTAAATGCTCTTCTATTCAATTAGATAAACAAATACAGGACAGAGTATATAATAGGGTCCTTTCAAGTAAATTATGCTTTCTAAGTCACGTGTAAAAGAAAAATGACTTTAATGTTTATATTTCTGTAAAATAAAAAACCATCAAGGCTCTCCTTCTTCTATATTCTAAATTAAAAAAAAAAAACAAAAAAAGGATGTTTAAATTATGTCCATTTTATGACAAAGTCAGCAAAGCAAAGAAGCATATCCAGGCTGACAATTCAGCTTTTCTTCTCACCATTACAAGAGAAGGAGAAAAAAATCCTTTATTCTGTTCTCATTTACAGTAGCACAAATCCCCAGGAACTGCACTGACTTCAGTATGTTATTTTGGATTTACAGCACACTCAAAGAGATTAGAATTCGGTCACACATGAATGAAGAACAGAACATCCACATTCATTCTAAACATATTTTCCTTTCCTGTGTACACAGAGCAGCAGTGCTGTCCTTAGCAATGACAGATTATGTGCTGTTGGTTTACCTGCTTGCCTAGAGGTATTTATACAGGTACCAGGCAGGATGCTTCAGTGATGTAAGCACCTTGTTACCCTCCCCAGCAAATCCATCCCCACTTATGTCCAGAGAGAACAGCCTCCTCTCCAGCATCAGGGCATCAGGCAAGGGGCTAAAACATGCTCACAGCATTATGCATCCAGTGATGAAAACCACCTGTTTGTGAGCCTGTTTTATTGTCTCTGCCAAAACTGGCTCCAAGTCCTGACAATTTCTCATGCAGATATATTAGCATACACGGACTGCATATCTTTAAAACATGAGCAAAAAACTGTAGTAGTTGTTGGAGAGCACTGTGGTTAAAATAATGTATAATTCCTGATCTTGATGGAGGAGGGCATTTTCTTCCTACAGGTTGCTTAGTTATGAGAATCTCAAATCTAGTCTCAGCAAAAAGGCAACGCAGTGAATAGATCCCCACCAGTTTAAAAGCAATGATAACCCCTGCAGAGCACAAGCCAACTTCATACCCTGACACCCCATTGCCTTGTCCATTGTGCTCAGCTGAGGTGCAAACTCCTCACACGAGCAGGGAACCAAACAAACAGAGCCTTTCCTTTGGTCTTGACACCTGTCAACATTAAACACATCCGCCTCTCCTGCTCTGCAGGCTTTCTAATGAAGTGGCTGCAGGCAAGGAAGAGGCATTAAGAGAGGGAACACTGCAAAAGTAAAATGAAAATAGGCTGCTCCGGGAGATCGACAGAGATTAGGGCTGGATATTCCTGGGCTCAGCTTTACTGTGAGCATACTAATGCACACACCTCCAATTGAAATGCTCTGGAAACTTTCTCTGCAGCCTCCAAGTACACAGTGCAAAATAATAATTCCAGCAAGATAGATCACAAATAGGAAAGAGGAGGAAGGGTTGATTTTTGTGGTTATTTTTTTTTCCCTGAGCTATAACTAAAGAACTGAAAAGTATGCAGAACATTTATTTAAAAAAAATTGTCAAGGTTTCAAAGTCAGGCACTTTCCTAAGTTAGGAAAGGTCAGTGCCAACAGTTTCAAGAGTCCGGTATAAAATGCCTAGGATTTTGTTTTTCAGAACTTTGATTTTTATGGAGATCCAAATCTCTTCCAGACCCAATCTTTAAAAGACCCAAATTCAACTTTCCAGTTAGCCCTCAACAACTAATCAGCTCAACTACCTGCAGGTTACTTGCTAAATCATTTCAACTCGCTCAGTCCAACCCTTATATTGTTTCCTGACTTCAAGACTCTGATAATGAAATCCTGCTGCTCCGTGTCTCCAGCCCACATCCTACAGAACTTCCAGAATCACTGTCCATGCTGTCCTTAAACCACATGTTTTTTGAAGAAAAATTACAACTTCTTGAACTAAGTTGTGGGGCGCTTACCTCGTCCTTCCTCTGAGCTCTTCTCCAACTCACTTCCAACCACAAGAATCTCACTAGAGCATTTTAGGCTGTTTTGTGCTGTGATTCGATACTGATGAGCACAATAAAGCTCTGGGTTCCTAAGAACTGGTGCAATAGAAACAAACAGGAAAATAACATAATATGCCAAATGAAGAGGAGGCAGGAGAACGGCCACCTGTGCCTCTCTACCTTTCTATCACATAGAACACATATATTTATATTTAAATATGTCAAAATAGAAACCATGTACCTGCTCCCTACATCTGGTGGAAAAAACCTCTCTGACTATATTTTTATTTTGGAATGTCTCAATTTACCAAACAGAAACATTTCATCCAGACAAGTATTCAATTAAATTCCTTTGAAAAACAGGCAAGCTTCCACTGGAGCTATGCCAGCCCCAGCTTCTGAGCAGCCCAGCTGGTAGTCTCCTGAGGACCAGGGCTTCCAGCTCCCACAGTTTCAACAAATCTTGCTAGACAAATTGCCTGAAGACTAAGGACCCTTGGGCTTACAATGCCCCCAGTTCAGGGCTGAGTACCAGGCACAGCACAGTGTTGTGGTGACTGGGGAGCTCAGAGATACCAGGGTGATGGCTACAGCCAGAGCCAGCACTCCAGTATCCAACAACTCTGGCTCCAGTCCTCTTTTACAGGCAATTTCAAACTGTTGGAACATCAAGGTTCCCTGAGAAATCAAAATACTTTTCTCCTTCCAGCTCTATTGCATACATATGTGGCAAACAAAAGAAGATTCTTCATGATCTTTTGCTCTCCTTCAGCTGTTCTTTATTACTGTACATTCATCTTGTTTGTTCTTTTGTGCAAATTATTTAGCTGCCTTTTTTGTGAAAGATGCCATTTTTCTACCTGCATTTGAACAGTTCCCAGCACAATGAGATCCAGATATTGGTTGTACATGGTTCTGTAATATAAACAACACAGTGTTATAATTTTCTTTTTTCCCTCCTAAGAGAGAAGTTTATTGAAAAATCAAAGCCTTCCCTCTAATAATTTTCACTCTGTTAGCTGTAGGCAACATTTGTTGGGGAGTAATTAATATAATATAAAAGTATCCAAATTTTGCATGCATATTGTTTCTTATTTTTTCACCGACTGTGTGTTTGTTCTTCCCCCAGCTGAAAAGCTAAAAATGAGAATTTACTTCCCATGTTCTCACCTCCCCTCCTCTACTTTATACCATATTGCAACTTGTCATATTATATTGTGAATAACTTAAGAACTATTTGACATATTAGTTGCACATTTATGTTGCAGAGCTTTTTTCCTTCACTATTTTTAGAGACCAATCTTACATGTCATGATATCTGTATCTATATTTATACTGAATATGTTTAATTTTTTTTCTTACCATATTTAGTTCAAGGCTTTTACTGATGATAGGCAGAAAAAAAAGGAACTATTTATCAGATCTTCATTTCACAAGGCAGATGGATAAATTTCAGCTCTTCTGGGAAATCACACTATTTTAACTAGACACAGGTGAGTTTCTTACTACAGCCATGAAACAATTCTTGACTTTGCAAAGTAAAGGCTGAGATGGTTGTTCTCATTAAAAGAGATACACTTTTTTTTGAAAACAAGGCAGAGCTAATCAAAATATCTAAGGGAAACAAATGGACATATTCCTCTAACTCGTTGTGGTGCACATCAGCAATACCACACACCATGCCTGTCTTGATCATGCTGTCAGTCCTTACAAACTAAATACAGGAATAATTGCTCCAAGTTCTTCAGGCTGAGGCTATTCATGGATTAAAGCAACCTTGAACCAACTGATGGTGAATAAAATTGTTGGAACATAATGTTGTGTACTGCAGTGTGGAGCTCTGATTTTATATTTTGTAATTGAAATGTAAATAATTTATTAAAAAAAAAGTCATCTCTCAGAAAAGTTACTACTAAAATCAAAACAAATTTCTCTAGGGCTCTATTTACAATGCCAAAAGAATTGCATAAGCACAATTCCTGACTTTCATGAATGTAAACCAGGGTGGTTATGCCCCAGAACTGAAAAATAATTAAAAGTTAGATATTGGCAGCTTCAGGCTTGCTTTTCCCCAGGAGCCTAAGGGGTAAGCTTTAGAAGGCAAACTTCAGAACAGCCACTTCATTACAGAAAGAACATGCATCTGATCCCCAGAAAGGCACTCAAAACTAACGTCTCTGTGGCAATGCAAGGATGGCCCACATGAAGAGCATACGATTTCATGCTGTCAACCATAAGGATTCCCAATATGAGTTTACAAAATAGACTTAATTTGGGACACTTTCATCCATCTTTCTCACTAAGTCTGTACAGCAAAGGTTTTCAACTCCCCTAATACCCCTATGTGACCTTAACAAAAATTACACATGGCCCAGGGAGCTGAGGCGGAGGAGAAAGTTCTGGAAGCAGTTCCAAGGCAGAAGACAACAACTTTGATGGCATCCCAGCTGGCTGGGGCTGAGGTGGGCACACAGCTGGCTCCAGTGCCTCTTGGCTTCAGCAGCCTCTGCTGGCATTCTGCCCAGAGCTGGGGATTCAGGTTATCTGTCACCAAAACACCAAAGCCTTTCTACCAAACATGTGGCATCACCTTGGCTTAACAGCTCATGAACCATTGAGTTTGCCATCATTTACATTTCCAGCATTTACATTTCCCATCTTTTTCCCTGCAACCATGAGGGTTAGAAATATTTTTTTAAAAATGAAATTTGAGAACTGCAAGTCAGCGTGCCTCTAGTTGTTGAGGCTTTCATAGTTGTAGCATCTTAGTAACTACTGTACTCACAAGTATCAAAAGTAATGATACTCTGCAATATATTAAGGAGTCCTCTGGAGATGAAAGGCTCAAGACTGATAACTTTTTGTTCATGAGCCATGGGATGTCAAAGAACAAAGTGAGCCCGGCAGGGATTGACAGAGATTAAAAGTACACGCAGACACATACACACACAAAAATCACTATGGAAAATGTGCTGCCTAACTCTGCATGAGTGAACCCAACAGCTCAGGCACCTTGCTAAGCTCCAGTGGGAAAAGGGAAGTACTGCAAAGGACTTTCCTGGGTGTCCACTCAGTGTAAGCCCGGGCCGAGGTGAGAGGGTGTGCTTGGCTCCGGAGCCACGGCGAGCAGAGCGGCAGCAGCACCGGGCTCGTGACGGAAACATTCCCGGTTGTGTCCTAAAGCAAACAGCAATAAAACAAACTGCTAATGAGGATGCAACCTGACCCTCTGCAGAGTGCATGGCCAAGGACCGCCGGGCTGCGAGGGGAAGGGAAGGACTGTGCCGGCAGAAACTCCAAGCTCAAGGGGATTTTTTAAAAGGGCAACCAAAAAAAAAAAAAAAAGTTAGGGTACTTTGCTGGTAATAAAAGCTACTCACGAAGTAACACAGAGCAAACACTGCTTTGAAGGAAAGAGAAGTCTGCTAAACAAAGAACTTTACTCTGCAGAAAGAATTCCTTTTTAACACTAATGTTAACATTTCATCTTTTTAGTAAGAAATCCCAGTGAATCCTCCCTTAAGACTCTTCACTCCAGACAGGACTCACCTCTTTTTTCCCTCTCCACCTGCTGATGTACTCTCCTTTCCAGGAAAACAGCAAATTTTTATTCACACTTTCTACTTTTCTTCATTAAGCTGTTTATCACACTGCTACACAAACACATTCTCAGAGCTATTACAGCCTAGGGGCAAAACATCTAGATTTTACTATTTTACAGCAGGAGACCAGCAGCTCCAGGAGACTGAAGAACCCATGAGCAAACCACTCATAACAGCATTCACAACCTTGTATTTGTCTTTAGTTTTTTTTTTTTTAATAAGAAGAAAAAAATCCAGAAGCCACTGCTAAGGGAGATAAAGGAATATATTTAATGTAGTGAAAGGCAACCTGTCATTACAGTCATACTTGGCAAGGAAGATCCGATGGCATAAGGCACTTAGTTGGTGGAAGGACATCAGAGGTAACTATTTCAATTAGAAGTGCAATGATAACCCTGGATAGCACCCTACAAAGAAACTGTGATAGCCAAGAGTAATCCAGGATGTAAGAAGTTTGGGAACTGATGAACTAGGGACAGGCTCGTAGAAATGTAAATGATACTGGAATAATGTTAATCGAACCCAAAAGATTCTGCAAGCAGTGAAACACGGGCTTAAACTTAAGTATTGGAAATGTCTCATTGAAGGTAATAGGCATGAACACAGTTCTTTTACACTTTGAAATTATGGATGTGTGCTTTTCCAATTTTCTGGACACATACCACTGCTAGTATTTCTGCTTTAAAAAGCAGCAAACACACAGGGATGTCAAGGAACACACAACAGAGTAGGTGGGGCAGTTCACTGAGCAAACACGCCACGTTCTTTGGAACCCAGGTAGGAACAGAGCTCTCCTGCCCCCTGAGTTGAGGGGCTGAGCAGCATCTCTGCATTGTGTCATCTCCGAATCCTTGCTGTGAATTCAGTGCACTTAGAGCCAGGCTGGTGTCACTGTGCCAGTCAGCCACAAAAGCAGTGAAAGGGAATAGGAAAGCAGGAGTGTGTCTCACCCACACAAAAAGTAAGTTGTTCCCCTTTGTTATTGTTCCTTTGAATAAATGGTAGCTGAGAGAAATTTCCTTCTTGGGATTGTTCCTGGACTAGCAAATGCAAAGCCACTTGCTGCAGAGGGTATCTATGCCTTAATAAAGAACTGTAATGAAATTCAGGTCCAGGTGCTGAATGATAGCCCCACTATGCAGAACATATTTTTCCTATTTATTTTCTTGCTCAGATTTCACCTGTAAAACAGGAACACTAAGGCAGCCCCTCAATCTCAGCCTGTTAAATCCTCATTTCAGCTGGCATACTCACAAAGAAGATTTTCCAACAAAGGAATTGACAACTTTCTATTGCAATTACAACAGCAGAGCATCCTGAAATGCATTTTCCTGTGACACTGTGCTCAGCTGTCCCAGGTACATTAACGAGATCAGGTCTGTGACACATCACAACCCCAAAAGCTTCCCACCTAAGCCTAGGAATGGAACAAGCAATCCATCACACAGTGTGACACGTTCCCCAAAACACACACACACTCAAAACCTGAAAGTGGTGTCAGAATGTTTATTGAAGAGGGCAATCTGACTGGCTGAACCGACCTGGGTAGCCGGTAACTTTTAACATAAGCAAACAGAGATACTGTAAACCTGCTGTGGATGGAAACTGTGTTTATACTTAAATTGGACTTGGAAGACTGAAATAACTTACTAGAAAAATATAGCTTAAGTTCCCAGGAGCTCTGAATGACCTTGAGATCATTCTGAAAAAAACAGAAATATGTGGACATATACAGTGATGCAAACAGAGTTACACAAATATTTTCGAAGTCAGCTAATAAAATACATTTCCTTGCCTATTTTTTATGATAGCTTTGCAAACATACTTTTAAAACCACACTTTTCAGCCCCACCAAGCATTTTTTTTGTGCCACTTGCGTTATCAGAACTGAGGGTAAGCATTCTGCAATGTAAGTGCTGCCTCATTTACTTCTTAGTGAGTTTTGTAATTGCTGGATCTGTTCCTTTTAGCTAGACTGCTGAAATTCTTACTACCACAGGACAAGACAATAAACTTTCTTAGTGATGCAGTGGAAGTACAGAGGAAGACAAAAAAAGAAAAAAGATACAAGAAACTTCAGATTTTTCTCAGTGTGGCCAATACATTGACAAAATATTTTTATTTATATAGCACCTAAATTGCTGTACACAGGCACATCTGCATGGAAAGTGCTCACAAATCAAGACAGAGAACCACCACCACCACAAATTGTGAGCTCTGCTGCTCATGAACCTAGAAAATAATTATTAGGAGTATTAAAGCACCCAGAGTAATGTAACCTAATGTTCTATAATGATCCAACTTCTATGAAAACCAGGAAATTGCTGAATCTAATAGTGTTGTGCTTAAAAAATGACGACATAAAAGGAGAGGGGATAACTATTTTACAACTTGAAAACAACCAGGGGAATCTAACTGAGCTGCATTTATTCTTCTGCCATGGGCTGGGTGCATGGCCTGTACTGGAAACTGACCATGAAAAGGAAAGTTGGAGATGCATCCAGCCATGGATTATAGATTATCCACGAATCTGTATTTGTACCTGCATTTTCCACACTACTCCTATGATCTCCATTTAGCATGAAAGCATCACACATGCAGGCAGGCAAAAGGGACTGTGCTTTTCACAACAAGCTTTGCTCATCCTGCATGGCCTGATGATGTCCAGGAATGGGATAATCTTGGGAGCAGGTAGATTGCATCAAGGCTTTAGAGGAGAGGGGTGGCTTTCAGTTTCAGTTCAGTGCCGGCATAGCACATGAATTTTGGTGTACAGTGTGGGAATAACTGAGAAACACCCTCTGAGAACATCCGCCAAGCTCCCGAGAAAACAGGAGATTGCAAATAGGTGTTTCTGGAGAATAATTGTCCTCCGTGACGGGAGGTTGTGGCGAGGTGGGTGGGGGCCGGTCTCTTCTTCCGTGCCTACAGAGAGAGGAAAAGAATAAATGGCCTTAAACTAAGAGAAGAGAGATTCAGAATAGATAGTAGAACCATTTTTTTTCACTGTTATAATGGTCAGACATCGCAACAGGCTGCCCAGGGAGACGGCGGAGTCACCAGTCCAAGAGGTATCTGGATCTGGCACTGGGCGACGTGGTTTAGTGGTTTAAGGGTTAGAGCAGCAGCCTAAGGTGGACGCTTGAACCGGATGATTCTAAAGGTCTCTCCCAACCATGGTGATTCTGTGAATAAAGGCGGCGAGGGTGCTGTGTCCGGTTTCGGGGGTGAAATGCAGCATTCCGTGATCCCGGCTCCCTCCGACGGCGCCGCAGCCGCGTCCCATCAGCTCCGCGGCCGCTCCCGGCCTGGCCCGGCGGCTGCGCG
>VWZU01011557.1:606209-709691 GCA_013397095.1 Sterrhoptilus dennistouni
GCCGGCCCGCCCGCCGTGCCGGTCCGTGCGGGGCCCCTCAGCCCCGCCTGCGCCATCTTGGAGCAGCGCCGGGGCCGCCGCTTGCTGCCGGTGTCACTTCATGGAGCGGTGTCACCTCATGGAGCCGGTGTCACCTCACGGAGCGGTGTCACCTCATGCAGCCGGTGTCACCTCATGCAGCCGGCGCCCCCTCAGCTTGCCCTGAGGTGCGGCTGGATCGGGGCAGCGCCGGTGGCCCGACAGACCGCGGGGTCGCTGCCGTGCGGTGCCACCGCTTCTTGTGTCCCCCATGGGTGTTCCCTGTGCCCGCCGCCCACGCGGGGCTGTCACTGTCACTTCCACCCCGTGCGGGTGTTCGGGTTCACCTCTCGGTTTGGGCCTTGCTTTGGTGTGGATTGTTCACATCTCGAGCTCTTTGCTGTCCAGACCTCAGCAGGCCATCACTTTAATCCACGAGTGTTTACGGGTGTGGGGCATCTCTCTGATGAGGACAGACTGCGGGAGTTGGCCTGTTCAGTCTAGGGAAGAGGAGACTGAGAGGAGAACTCCCTAATGTATATATATAATCTCAAAGGTGAGTGCCAAGAGGGTGGTGCCACACTCTCTTCAGTGATACCCAGTGACAGGATGAGGAGCAGTGGTCATAAAGTAAAACACAAGTTTCATTTCAGCATAAGGAAGAATTTTACATTGAGGAGCAGACTGCCCAGGGAGGTCATGGAGTTTCCCTCTCTGGAGACATTCCAAACCCACCTGGACTCATTCCTGTGTTCCCTGCTCCAGGTGACCCTGCCATGAGAGGGGATTTGGACTGGCTGATCTCCAGAGGTCCCTTCCCACCCTGACTATTCTGTGATTCTCTGAATAGCCTTGATGCCTGCCGGTGGGAAGCAGGGAAAGAAATCCTGTCCCTTACCACGTGTATATCGGTACGAGTCACCTTTCACAGAATCACTGAGAACTGGTACCTCCAACAGTTGCAGGAATGTGAGCTTTGAAAAGAAAGTCACTTGTCACAGTGCAAAGCATTGCATGTTCCTTGGATGCTTTTCTTGGGCCTGGTTGTTGGCTGGTCCAGGGTGAGCTTTTACCCAGGCAGAATGTAGAAGGTGGAAGGAAAAAAGGGGAAGGAGAGTTTGGACAGCCCTAGAAATGGATGATGGAAAACACATCTCTCATTCCTCCTTTGCTTTGCTCCTAAATGGAAAGGCAGAGCACGAATGTATTGAGTCCAACAGTGAGATAAAATACAGAAAATGAATAGCAAGGGTTCAAGTAGGTTTCATCAAAGCAGATGAGCTGATTTTTAACATTAAAAAGAATGCATTTTATACATGATTTTCCTCAAGAAAGTTCTCATTGGTTGGGATAAATAAACTATTTTGATTCAGGAAATCTGAGAGCTCTACACTGAATTGTATCTTTTTAGGTATCAGAAGTAAACCTGAAAAACATTCTTTCACATTCTGAATTTTTGCTAGGTTAGTTTACAAGTGATGGGTCTTACTACTTAATTTAATTTTCATTTCTGAGTCATGCTCTATTTACATGAAAAAGGGGATTTAATTAAAATGTTTGAAACACTATTGCAAAATTACATTTAATTGAAGAGATGTGCCTTAGATGTGATGAGCATTCTAAAGAGGAAATAAGGATATGTTTTGTCATGTGCTGTGAATTGACAGAGACCAGCCTTGCCACTAAGTGAAATAGACTTGCCCATTTTGCTATTTCCTCTCCTTGCACAAGTGTCTGTGCAGCGACCGAGTGAGCTGGACCAGGGTCAAACCTAATCTAGCCAGAAAAAGAAGTCAATTTTAAGCTAAACAAGATCAGTGATTCAGTTCATTATGCTGGCAGAGGGGAGGTGGTAATGTGGTAGTTCGGGGCCTGGTGAGGGCAGAGATTGTTTCTCTTGGCTGCAGCACTGTCTTGAAATGAACTTTAAAATGTAGTTTCTGTGGCATCTGTACAGAGGCTGGCTTGGGTCCAGCCTGCTGAGAGTGTGAGCTCAATGTGAGCACAACTCTCTGTACCCGACCTGAGAAAAAGGCCCCACATTTTTTGAAACACATTTTGCATTCTTGACTTACTTTGCAAAACTTGACTTACTAATGAGAGGAAACACTAAATATTTTCTCTCATTTGACTAATTGTTTCAAAAGCATTTAGATCTGCTGAAAACCCCATTAAACAGTCAAGTGTCTAAAATCCAAGAGAGTTAGATGCCTTTTCTGCTTAAGAATTTTTGAAAATTTCACCACTCCTCTAAAACTGACAGTTGTTTCCAAAATCTAGCCCTTGATCTTAATGCTTTTATGCTGAGTACGTCTTCCCTTGTCCAACTATTTTAATTCACTTGCTGGAAAAAGAAAAGAAACTTTTCTTCTTCCCAGTTCCTAATTGCTGTATCTTACAGTAACATTAATTTCCCCCTTCCATGAATTCCCTGCACTTGCTTGCTGAACTTGACCCAAATCTAATAAAAAAATCTTTCTGGATAACAGAATAATCTATTGGGGAAAACTTGAATAATGCCATTTGTTGCGCTGTGAAGACTGCAACTAGTTTGGATGCTTAAATTATGCAATATGTGGCATTATGCTTAGGGTGGTCTTATAGGTACATTTTGTGAAGCTCTGGCACACCCCCTATAATTCATTGTAGTGCAGAGAAGATTAATTGATGCATTTTTTGGTGTTTGTATAATATTAATGAAGGCTAACTGGGGCCTTGAAGACTGAGAATTTGAAAATTATTTTCAAACAGGTATATTCCTAAAATAGGCATTGATGTTTACCATATATCTTCTGTCCAAGGACATACAGAAACTGAGAGGGTTTTTTTTTTGTTTTCTTTCACAACTACTGCTTTTCTGTACAAATAGGAAATTGAAAGAATTTTTACATACAGTGTAGGATTTTGTGATTATTTCTAAGCATTCATGAATGCTTAAGTAACAGCATTAATTTCTAGACATTTCATATCAAAATTATGCTACTAGTGTGGAGATAATTTGAATCCTACTACTGTAGGTAATGCAGCAAGATCTTTAACATAAACATAAATGTTATTATTTTAAAGATAAATTTAGATAGGTGATTCACATTTCAGTGTACCCTGTTACTCTGATTTTATCCATTCAACCTGCACCCCACTGAGTTGTAAACCACTGTTTTTCTAGCAGCATTACAGACCACTCCAAATCTGTAAGGCATCAGAAGAGGATCCATTTGGGGGCTGAAATCTAAACAAAATGCTGAGTAAATTATCTCAGTTGGTCAGAGCATGGTGCTAATAACACCAAGGCCACAGGCTCAGTCCTGTATGGGCCATTCAATCAAGAGCTGGATCAATGATCCTCGTGGGTCCCTTCCAGCTCAGAATATTCTGTGATTCTGGAAATACTTCTGTAAACCCACACAGGTTACACATCTGAAGGAGGCTGTGGTCACACCTGATGAGGGGTGGAACCACAGATCATTGTCTGCCTGCTCTCAGAGGCATTTTTTACATTTACAGTTGCAGGCCCAAGGATTGCATTAATGTTTTGGCCAGCTGAGTATTTTCCTTGGACATACAGATGCTGAGACTGGGAGCTGTGGACAAACACAAAAACAGAGTTGTGTGGACATAGAACCCAGTTAGGCAATTACTGTCATGTTAGAGAGAACTGCAGCAGTGTCCTTGTAGGTTTGTACTTGAGTCCCAAGTTTCCCTGTGCTGTAAGAACTTGAGTCATCCTTCAGACTGTATTTGGTTGCATATAGAAACACTCTTCCAAAAGACCGTGGGAAAAATGTCACTTTCTGACTCTTTCACTCGAGTGAGGATTGTAAGAAATCATGGCAGTTCCTGAAGTTACAGCTATTTATGCCCATGGTGGATTCTGTCCTTCCCATAGAGGGTCATGAGAGCTTTTCACATGAAGTGTTTCATCATCCTCTCCCTCTGCCCATCTGTATTTTAAATGGAAGCAATGAGCTCTGAATTTTTCCTGTAGAGCATAAAAGTAGGTGTATACCCGTCTGAAAGACTTCCAGGTTTCAAAACTTGCAGATTGAGGCACCCTGCAGCTTTGTGTTGGGCATCCAAGGAATGGAGAATAGCCTGATTTTGCTGGACAAATCACTGTACCAGTCACTCACTTAAATGATTAGTTCTGTCTTTGTGTAGTGCACAGGTAGAAATGGAAGTGCAGCCAAGGAGTTGTGGAATTCAGCAGCCTGCAGTCAGATTTTGGTGAGGGCCAATATGGAGGGGTAAATACAGATTAAAATTGATTATATTCTTCAAAATAGGTGTCTGACAGAACTTCAAAAGGGCCTTCAGCTCCTATTTGGAATTTTCAGCTGTCAGTCCTGTTCCAGGTAGGACCCTTAGTCAAATCAACCATGTTTGAAGTGAGTAGCCTGGGGTTGGGAGCTGGACAAGGTACCTCACTTAGTTTGAGGAATATTATCTTCATTTTGTCAGTAGGAACCCTATGTTCCTATGCATGTTCTGCTTGGTACCAAGAGAAGAAAATTCATTTTTCTCACATAGAGGATAGCATCTGTCTGGCTTTAATGTGTGCTTGCCCCCAAAGTGCAAATTGATTTGTTACCTAAATTGGCTTTTTTTAAACATACATCACCTCCTGAAGAATTGGCTTCTTTACCAGGAACTCCGTGGTAAATCTCTTTTCACTTTTTCCTATTGAAGTATTTCTGCTTTTCATAAATAATTTATTCAAGAGATCAGGGGGATGGCTAATGAGAGATTAACTCAATGCCCAAGGGCTAGGGCATTTCCCTGGGATGTGGTGGAGTCAGGCTGCAAGATCTCACTTCAATTAATATTGCTTCCCACATCACAGGAGAGTGTGCTCACTGCTGGGAAACACATTTGTGTGCAAATCTTCAGCTCTCTTTTGTGTATGCTAGCCAGGCACTAGCCTATATATTATAAAAAAAAAAAAAAAAAAAGTTTAAAAACTCTGTTGAGACTCCATGTCATGGAAGTGGACTCTGAGTAGCAACAGTTAAGGAGAGTCCTTAAGATTTTGAGCGTCATAAAGTGTCCAAATGGGATTTAAATGCAACGAAGTCTTCTTAATCAGCACCTGAGCAGAGAGGGATTTCAGAGGTTCTGCAAGTTGGATTTGGACCCTTACATAGGGTTTTGACAGAGCTATGGTGGATCTTGCTGTAGAAATTTAAGAAGTTACTGCATGAAGGCTTTTCCCTCTGCTAATGGTTCTTACTCCCTGGGAATCAGCAGAAGGTGGCTTTGCTCCAGCTCTTGCTCTGTTGTTCCAATTCAAACCCACTGCCATCAGTCCTTTAAGCCAAATCACTGAGCTTTACACAGAACTAAGTGAATTGCCTTTGCATATTCTTTTTTTGTGACCTCTGTGCTAGGGACAGCACCCTTCAAAGGGGGAGGCAGAGCATCCATCAGCTGGAGGGAAGCATCTAGCTGGGAGAATAATACCTTGAGCTGTTACAGAATCTTTTGTCCAGAGCTCACATATCAAAGCCTTTGTGGGTCTCGCCCAGACTCCTATACCTTTGTTTTTGAAAGTTGTTCTGGCAGGGCAGCTCTTGCCACTGTTTCCTTGCATTGTATAAACATATATGTGCGTTCTGCCCAGGAACTTTTAGAAGTTTGCCAGACTAGAACTAACTGTCAATAATTTTCCCAGTGTGTTTGTATGTGAGTGAGTTTGTGTTTTGAGTCTGTGGAATGGTTAATGGGCATCTGTTTCAGTGATGCCTGTGGGATAAACCCCAAAAACTCTGTGCATATCGGCTGAATCATGCAGCCAGTAGTGGTAAATTGGAACTATTTGCTCTTTTCTGAACTTCACATTCCTTCCACACTTCAGAGTAGGTCAATGCCTTAGCATCACATTTCTTCTATTGATTTAATACTTAGAATAATTTATTTTAAAGTTAAACGAGAAAAATGCTCCCTTCAAGTTCATTTTAATGCATGATGTTTTTCGTTCACTGTTAAGGGAACTAAACTATTATATCTTTGAGTTTTACAGTCATTCTAAAGCAATTTTGAAGGCTGCTGTAGATTTTTACACCTCATGAACTTTTTAATGGGTAGAAAATGTGCTTCATGAGCAGGGTGCAGTTCATCAGTGAAGAAAGAATTTCTTCTGATCTGAGTTTGCTACTGCTTTCTTTTGTGATCATGACCACTGTGTCTTACGATTTTAACTGTCTTGGAGATGTCATCAAAATTAAAATATGTGTATACATGGAGAAAGAAGTGAGGCCTGTACCATTAATGCCGTGAAAACTTTGAAGATGAAAAAGCAAAGCAGGGCAGTGTAGCAATAATATTAACAATCTTATTTTGCATTTAGGAATTTTTGTATGTGGTAATAGAAACTTGAATGTGCCCAGCTGCCTGAAATATTCTCTGGAACTTCCGTCTGCTTTTTTATAAACATAAAACATTCTTTTCTGTTTTGACAGTTAAAAATTATGCTGTTGAGGGAGTAAACAGATTTTTAAGTTACCTGTTCAAACAAGTAAGTCTTCTGTTGAATCTTCAAAAGGTTCCAGTAGTAGGAAATATGTTACCAAGTAACACATTTATTTGCAGTTCATTTTTTTAAAGCAGCAGTGCAAGGAAAGGAGATGCCATTTTTTCCCTGTGAAGTTTGTCTCATTTTCTTCAGCTTGTCAAATCTGTTATGTCAGTGTTGAGTATTAATCCTAAATGGAAACATACTGCTTCCAGCTCAGGGAGTCCCTGAGCTGCAAATTGCAGGAGTCTGAGAGTGTTTTAACAATATATTCTTCCTTGGGCTTCTTGCCTTCTGTCAGAGGTAGATCCTGGATGAGACTGATTTTTGATCTGACTGCTGCTGTGTTAACAGTGAATGCAATTGAGGTGCAGTATAATTCTTTCATATGGGTGAAAGAAAAGAAAGGAAAGTTTTTGCAGAGACATCATTAGGGAGTTAAGAACTGAGTGAACATAATTTCCTTTGAGAGAAATGGTGTTCTCTGCAATTAGAACACAGATTTAAGTAAAGGAACTAAAGAATCTAGGCATATCTGCTTCTGGCTCTGCCATATGCTTTGAATTCAACTCTGAAAATTTGTACAAGCTATTTTTGTATAAGACACTTAAGAATTACTGAAGGGGAAATGAGAAGCGTTAGTTAGTTAATAAGAGCAGCAGTTGAAAAGAACACTAATATTTCTTTTTGTTTCAGTGAAGTTATGTTGTGTTAGTCTTAATTTCTTTATCCGGCATGCTTTGACAAGTGAATGTAAGCTTTGAAGTAAATGCACGAGAAGTAGTTGACAGTGACAAAACTTCATATTTTTAGGTCAGTCATACTACAATTTAACACACTTGTGACAGCAAATGTCATGTAATGGAAAGAATAAGGCCTTGTTGAGCAACTTTTGTAGCTGAAATGTGTCTGCACTTACATAAATGATCAGTAAAATCTCATTTAATGCCATCAGAGTACTTGGGTTACTGCACAGTAACAGTGAAGTTACGGCTGAGTGTAGGAGGAGATACGTAAGTTGTGGTGAGCTTAAACCATCCTTCTCAGGTTCTGATATGCAGCTCACTGAGGGCCATTGGAACACTCCTGGGTCATCCATGTGAGGCAACTAAGAAAAGCAGATCAGTTATCAGCAGGCTTAATGTGCTACCAGGGCCTACAGCTTCCCTGGAAGATGTTTCCAGATCTGCAGATGAAGAAGTTGAAAACCATCAGCTCTGGCAATACCACTCCAGTAGCCTCATCTGCAAGGACTTGTCTGCACAGGACTTTCCTGATTAACTCCAAGTCTCATTCTACAACAAAGAGTCTGGTTCTGTTTACGTTAAATCATTTTCAAAGTACGATTGCACTTTGAATTCATACCCTACCTTAATCCATGTTAACTTTCCAGTGCGTGCCCTAAGGGAGCAGTAAACTAAACTGGATGACTGTGTCCACACAGGGGTTTAATGGAGTTTAAGTAGCAGAATTCAAGTTCATCAAGGTATTTATTTCAGATTCATTTTCTTGATGTCCTGGTATAGACAAGCCCTAAGAATAAAAGTGGTTTAGTTCTAAGTGAATGAACCATGTTATAAAATTCATCACCAAAGTTTTAGCATACTGTTGTGTGTGAAATACAACTACTCTAGGATATAAAGTAGGCTTTTTTTGTCTTGTTTGGTACCATCTCTTTTGTAGTAATTGCAGTTAGATCTGAGAAATAAAACAGTGCTCATGTTCTTCCAACAACTAAATGCTGTATTTGTTTTTCAGTTTGGATCAAAATTCACATGTTTACTTAAATAGCAGAAACTTTTTCTCATACAAAAAATCTGTCATCTGAATCACAATCTCAGCTATGACATTATGTGTATTTGATATGTTTTAAAGCAGATGAACACTGTAAAATTTTAAGTGTTTATAGCAGATCTGAATATCATGGAAATTAGACGTTTTCTGTAAATGGCAGTATTCTTTAAAAGGTCAGTTTGATGTTCTATAGAGGATGAAACTATTCTACTCTATTCCTGAAAATAAGTGTATTTTAAATAATTTTATCTCAACTGCTGCCATATTTAAAATACATTTGTATTTTCAGCTGTAACTCATAAAAGGTCAGCTCCCATGCTTTGAAAACTCTAAAAGTTGATACTGCATAAACGAGCATGTTTTACACAGCAGGCATATAATGTTATCTGCCCCTCTGACTTGCACTCAGATTAATTATTCTTCATCATTTTTAACTAAAGTTAAAGAACTTAGCTTTTTGGCACTGTCCTTCAGACATTGATCCAAATCTTGTTAATACAGTAACACTAAAGTTTCCTGAAGTTTAAACAAAGCGAGCTCAGTTTTTCTTAGCGGTCAGCTCATGTCACACTAAAGCACTGATCACTGATCTCAACAGCATTAATTATTTGTTTCACGTTGGGGTTGCTGTGTCAAAATCCTTTAAATACCTCTTGGAGCAGAGAGGGAATCTTACGGCCTGTGACAGAGCAGCTGGTGTGGACATGGGCTGATGCCCCAGTTGACAGGTTGTTGGATTAGAAAGAATATCAAAGGCAGTGAGTAAGATTAGGGATAAGTGAACATCTGACAGCAGTTTGCAGCAGGGGAGAACAGATGATAAACAATGGGAGCGGGGTGCGTGGGGGGGGTGAGAGGTGAGAAGGCCATGGGAAAAGTGTGGCGGCAATCACTAAAGCTCCAGGTTGCTGAGCCTCATGAATAGAACAGGAAATGGGATTTGCTGGGACAGATGTGCTGAGTGGTGATGAATACATTATAGGGAAATGAGGCTAAACTCCTGAAGGTGAGGGATGTTCTTTCTCTGAAAATAGATAATATGGGAAAAGAAAAGTTTACCCCTCTTGTAAATTAATGTAGAAAGAAGTAATGCTAATGCTAATTTTAATTAAATTATTATTCCGCAGGAGCGTTCATGATAAACTCTAAGTCATGTACTCCCAGCATAACAATCTTACAGTGCTATTGCAAATACAGGATTGAAAGTGTTTATTTTAGTCATAAGACTGCACAAATGGTGGAATAGTTTGAATGATGGAACAGCCTGGAATGGAGGATCTGACTGGATAATGCTTAGAAGCATATTCTGTATCTGGCATGTATTACATAGCACTCACATAACATATGTTTGATCCTGCCACTGTTAAGAGACTTGTACTGAGTGATCTTGTGAGGTCCTTCCAGCCTTAACATTTTTTCAATTCTGTAAAGTAATTGAATGCTTGTAGAAAATCATACATAACTCTTCCTGTTCCTTAGGGTATTGTTTCTTTACTTCTTGGATTTCCTCAGTTTATATTCTTTATGGATCCTTTCCCAATATTTATGACATAGTTATGTCAGAAAGCCAACAGAAACTTTCTGCATGTTTGCTTATAGGGGGCTGTATGTCAATTTTTTGACTTAGAATTTCTTATGAGGTTTTTTTTTCCAAATTTCTTTAAAGAAAAGCTCATTAAGAAAAACATCTCACACTAACACTTTAATAATGTATTGCTTTAGCTAAAGACAGGACAAGCAGAAACCATCGTTGTTAATGTTCTGAGAAAGTACCAATAAGATTTGTTCACAAGACATCTAGAAATTTATTCCACAATGTATTCTCACAGTTTGAGTTACAAATGCAAGCTTGGTAAAATAATGTAGAAACACAAACTGTGCAAGTCACCAACTGGAAAACATAAAGCTGAATGTTGTGAGGACAAGAGGTGACTTAGCTGTAATGGGAATGCCCACCATCTGTCCTTCCTGACCTCAAATCCCTCATATGTGCTGCCCCTGTCCTCAAGTTGGGGAGACGTGAGGCTGGCCTCCTTTAGTCCCTCTTTACTCCTAGCCATGTGTACTGGAACTGTGGCTCTCATTTGCAAAAGAACAAGGAACTGTAAACAGAATCTGGGATTAATGTGTCCTGTAGCCCTGCTTCGTGGAATTGGCTGTTCACGTTTGAGAAATTCCATGTTCAGTATCTTGACCACAGTGACATCACTTGAACACAGCAGCTGGAGAGTCGATACAGCTTTGGAGTTACAGATGTTCCACAAAATTAGTAATCAATGAAATTAGTCCTTCAGTCAGCCATAATCAAAGAAATAAAATTATGGTGAGAAGAGCAAAACAGAGACAAAAAAATCGGCTCTACTGATTTTAATTTGCGTAAGTACTGTCCTAATAGGTCTATTTTCCATAAAACTGTGATTTCTGCATTTTCATCAAACTATAACCAAAGAATTTACCATTTGTTATAGGCAATTCCTATTTTAAAGATCATTTACAATTGGCTTGCATAGTTCTTTACTTTATATCCCAGTATTGAAAATGTTACAGGGTCACTGTCATGCAAGTTTCAGAAATACTGCAGTAACTGTATATAAACCACTAATCAATAATCACCAATTCATTCAATTTACTGAATGCCAGTAGTATATGGTATTTAAATAGCAGGTACATGTCTCACTAGTACTGCCCTCTATTAGAATGGATGACAGATTAGAAGGTGTTCACAAGTTACTTGAATCTTTCTGTGTATTACTTTTTTCCCATTGGGAAGATGATAAGAGGACTGCCTCTGTGGGAATCAGATTTCAGTTGAGTCTAACAAAATTGAGAGGTAAAAGTGAAATTAAGGAAAGAGCAGAATCTGGAGCTCGTTGCATCTGTCACTTTGAACTGATTTTTGGGAGGGGGTGGGGAGAAAGGACAGGATGAAAAGCCCTGAGGATCTTTGTGAGGAGGGTCTGTGAGAAAGTCTTGGGAGAAAAATCTAAAGATTGTTCCTAAGCCTTGGCTTCTGTTAGCCCCCTGCTGCTGTTCTTCATCAAGTTGTTTTAATGGCTTTCAAAGCAAGTGAGTGGAAAATGGTTTCTCTGGAACTTTAAGGAGCCTGAACTGAAAACTGTCATTGCTTTATAAGTAAAACACATCAAAGATTGATGGAAGAATTGCTTGTTAAACACATTGTAGATTTAATTTAAAAAATGGCTGATATCATAAATGAGACATCAGATCATCATAACTGCCTAAAGGTGAAAGTTTTATGGCTTGTCATCTGCTCAGGAACCTGTGTTAAGTATCTCTTTCATAGCTTTTGTGACCCTCTATATGTCTGCAAGATGGTTTTTTTTCCACGAATGTTGTGTTTTTTTTCATAATGTGTAGATGGAAAAGTACCAAAGCATAAAAATAATGTAGGTGGTTGTTATTGTGCTTTTTAATTTTCTCTCTGTCTTTAAGGATGCCCTTTTCTGGTATTTTTAATGAACTAGTGCTTCAAATTCTTATCTATTTCTGAAATAGCTGTTTTCTTTTGTGTTGCAGTGCATAATATTTGTTCTGTGTGTTCAGTGTGTGCAAAGTGCATTTGTGTATTCTCTAGTTAATTGCATGTTTCTTCTGGAACCTGCCCTCTCATTTTCCTCTCCTCTCCCCACTGTCAATTCCCTCCACATTCCTCCCAGTCAGAAAAGAGCATGTTTTTTTACTGTTCTGTTGTAGATCTCATGCAAAAAAGTGAAGGAAAAAGGTGTGCATTGAAAACAGCATTTTCACTGAAACCATGAGCCTCATTTTTTTAAGCCAAGTGTTTTTTCTGATCTCATGCTGCATGTGATCAAGGTGCACATTTAGTAAGCAAATACAAACAATTCTTTTTATAGAGTAAAATGATTCCTCAGTAAGCTGATAAAGCACAATATCCATCTTCAGATTTTGAAAATATTCAGTGTTATAGTTCCAATTTTAATTCACAAGTCCTTTCTGGAGTGAAACAGCTACATCTATGCAGGATCCTGACTCCAGATCTGATTCTATGACATGTAGGCTCCCAAAAGCCTAATATGTGATGACTGCAATTACTGGATTTTCTGCAAAAGATGAGGCTTAGAAATGGTACATTTCATCAAAAAGCATGAAATTATTTGAGTGAAATCTGTAAATTTTTCATGATATATGGGATCATTTAAGTAGGGAGTAAGAGTATTGACTATCCAATCAACTACATAGAAATTGGTCACTTGATGTTATTGTTTTAAGAATTCTTTTCAGTGATATTTGTCATTTTAGATGATGTTTTAATTAGCTGTAATGGTTATTTGTGAACTTAAAACAGCATTTTGGTTTGCAGCATAAAAAGATTCTAGAGAATAAGTGGGTCTGGCCAGTTATTAAGATCTTTGGCATGAATTTTTGTAACTTTGTGAAATTCCAGCCTTGCTGGATAAAATGATATTTCAGCTTTTCTCATTGATGAGGCCAGGTCCCTTACATTGTTTGTATTCAGTCCTAGTTTGAGCAAATTCAAAAGCAATTTGAGTATCTTTTCTTTTTTATTTATTTAATAAGTAAGCTGATTGGATTAGCAGCAGCTCAGTGGTTCTTAACCAGAAATTATATATTGTGACACACTGAGCTGGAAGTCAAGATGGGGTAAAAATTGGGGAAAACAGTAAATTCGTGTGTTGACAATAACATACAGTAACTAAAAAAATAGTGAGGCTATGATGAGGCTCTTGTATGTATCCAGAACAGTTGAAATAAACCATCAGTGTTGACTTTGTTTAGTTTCATTTTGGCTTCAAGACCTACCTTTGTTATCATTGTGCCACTTAAACTTGTTGAGCTTTTGAAGCAGCAGGATTAGAAGAAAAATTTGCTTTCAAAAATCAAACCTTTGGCAAATCTGCCTTAGAATTTCATATGTGTGTCTGCACTTAGCTCTCTGCTTTCAGCATTGTAACATTTCTGACACTTGAAAATATTGGACACAGGCAGTTTCTGGCTTACTTTGCAAAGCTGTGTTGCTCTTCAGAGTGACATTTCCATAGCACTGCAGTTTGTGCAGCCTAAAATTTTATCTGTAACTAATCTGATTTGTACTGTTCAGAAAAATTAAAAAACAACATGAGATTATTTCATGTAGTGATCGGACAAGGGAGAACAGCCTTTAACTGAAAGAAGATAGATTTAGATTAGAAGATAAATTTAGATTAGCTATTAGAAGGAAACTCTTGGCTGTGAGAGTGGTGAGGCACTGGCACAGGTTGTCCAGGGAAGTTGTGGGTGATGCCCCATGCCTGGAAATGTTCAAGGCCATATTGGATGGTGCTTTGAGCAACCTGGCCTGGTGGAAGGTGTCCCAACCCTTGGAAGAGGGTCTGGAAATTAGTAATCTTAATGATCTCCTCCAGCCCAAGTCATTCTGTGAATATTGACTTCCTATTCAGTGAAACCAATCACTAATCATTAGTACACAAATAACTGCCATAGTATTTTACAGGATAGTTCCACCAAATCTGAAGCACTAATGTCTTCCTGATTGTTTCTGTAAACCACCCTTACTTCTTGTCAAGGAGAGGTGGTTGACCTGTCAGTCTGAGGAACCCTGTTTCTTTTTATCTCATTATTTTCTCTTTGATCTGTCTAGGAGTTCAAACCTCTTGGCAGAAATCTGACAGGACTCATGGGAACATAGGAGCCTCCCCAGAGCATTATGGGACACTCCATAGAGAAAGATTAATTTGTTAAAGTAATCATATAAATGTCAAGATTTAAGTGTAAGAATTACATTGGGCGGTGGGAGAGTAGAGATTTAATCACACCCAGGGGCTGAAAAACTGTCAGGGAAGCTATTTCACTAAACAGAAAAATTGTTAGGGTATTTGCTTTTGAAGTATTTCTGAAAAAACCTAGATGAATGCCAGTTGGCATTGTGTTTTCCCTCCCCTCTGTCTGTATACTCTTCTGCAGCCCATAGGATAGAGCCGTGTCAGGCCTTCCAGACCTGCACTAAGTGGGATGATAAACCACACCCAACAGTTGTGCCTTGGGGAAAGAATGAAAGGGAGAGGAAACAACTTTCTGCAGTGCTCTTATATATGTATTTTAGTGAGAAAAGTGTGTCTTGCTCTTGCAAGGGAAGATGTGTAATTGCTTGTAGTAGTTGTGAATGTTAAATCTTCATTCTCAGAATGAATTCTTCATTCATTCATAGACCAGCCCTGCTGACCCACCGTGGGGTGAACTTGTGACCTTTGTCCCTTTGTCTAAGATTTAGGCTCTTCTGTACATGCTGGGCTGTGCCATTGCATGCTCAGAATGAAGTCTTAGAGCTTAAAATGTCTTGGTGTTCTACTGAAGGAGTCAACAGAAGCAGCCAAGAAATAGTTTTAACCTGCTCACAGGATTCAGTACTGCTGAGAAGATGTGCTCAAAATCCTGGGACCCTCTCTGTGAACATATTTTGAGGAAGTGATAACCTTGAGTTCCTGTGAGAGATTTGCTGTATAGGACATGTCCTCTCCTGCTCTTACTTCACCATGGAGACACACCAGTGTTGCACTTGGCTTTGTTCCCAACTTTGTTGAGTCTCAGGATGTCCCAAGTGCTGCCTACTCACCTTGGTCAGGCTTGTTAATGCTGGATCTTTGTTGGCAGGGAGCAGCCTGGTGTGTGAGGCAAGGTGTACAGTTCATTGAGCTGTATCTGCTGCATTGACTTAAATGCTGCATCAGAAGTGTTTTGTCCTTTGTAACTTATGTATGTAAATGAATAGATTTGTTAAATATTTTACAATCATACTCATGTGATCTGTGATATTTCTCATCAGGTGCATTAAGAAAACCAAGTAACTTGGCAGTTATGCTTGATGGATTGTTTTCTGTGCTGTTTGGGCTTTTTTTAAAATCAAATTTTAGTGATACAACAGTCTATGGACAGGGTTTTTCTTATCAGCATTGTGCTTCAGGTGACACAGTCAGTAGTTAGGGTTTTTTTTAAATTAGAGCAGTGTTCATCAGCTGCATAGTTTTTGAATGCAGATTTATTATCTGTTTAAATGTGGAGTGGCCTGGTATTGTGGTAGAAGAGGGATAGTTTTATTTTCCCACTGGCTCTTTGTCAGCCAGAAAAGATTTTAATCAGATCCCATATAAGTTGCAGTGGATTGTTAGAATGACTAAAGAGGTAATGAGAAATATTAGACAATTGATGGTGGTGATTAGCTTTTGGCTGAAGTACCAGTGGCAACTTAAACTGTGGTTTTATGATGTTGTCAGTGTTGTTTTCCTGAATGACATAGCAAAATGAATGATGAAAGGACAGTTTCTTTCCTTCCTCTCTTGGATGAGGGTCATGACCTAGGGTAGCAAAGAAGAAGAAATTATGCTTGTAGGCGTAGTGGTTGCCTTGGGACTGATGATTTTAAGATTCATTTACTCCTTCTACCTCCTATACTTGTGTTTGCTTCTCTCCCTGCTGTGCCTGCAGAGATGAGGTGAAAGCCCTAAATCCCAGCAAAGTCAGGGGGGTAAATCTCTCTCTGAGTCAGAGATCCTCCATGAGGCTGTGCTGCACCAGTAACTAATCATGAGTTGTGGGAATGTGATGTGGACCAAAGCACTGTTTGTCCTGTGTGGAGCATTTGGAGAATCCTCTTCCTAAGGGGTTGAAAGGTTATTTGGACTGTACTCACAGGATGAGTACAAGAAGGAGCTCAAGAATATTCAGTGAGAATTCTCATCAACCGTGGGGTCTCGAACTTGCAATGGGTATTTTATATTGAATTTCACTCTGTCTTGAAACAGCTACTACAGACAGACCTGATAGATCTAGGTATGTTAAGATGAGTGCAGAATTATTGCCCCTGCTTGTCATTAAATATCACTAGTCTGAAATTTCAGTCAGGCCCTTTATCTTGGTAAGTCGTCAAAAGAAGCAGCTGCCAGTGGACAAGAAAAGAAGAAAACAGTTTTTCTGGAGATGTTTTTCATTCTTCTGGTGTCTCAAAAAAACCCAAAAATTAAACAAAATTTATTTTTCTCATAGTTATGTGTGTCTCAGTAAAATTTAGAAGTTTGGAAAATGTTGCCTTTAGTAACTTAGGAGTTTAAGTGCCATTTTCCAAAGGAATTTTCAGGAATCAGTCTCACTTAATTTCACTAATGCTCTCTCAGGTAGTAGAGCAGAAATAGTTCTGTAATCCTAGACAAATACTGCAGGTAAGGTCCCACCACAGAAATTACATTATTCAATAAGGATGTTTAGGTGCAACTGGGAGAGTTCTGGCACTTGGCTGAAATTGCAGTGATCCAGAGTAAAGTCTAAATTCAATTCTTCCATCTTTCTAGTGAGGGTCTTAAAGGTGAAGGTTATTGAATGCTAAAAAGTGCTTTCATAAATCTCATCTTTTAGAGTTATTAATGAATTATTATAAATTGGGAGTAGGGCTGTGAACCCATGTCTGTGTTCCCCAGGTTAATTTAGTACTGAACTACAAAGGCCATGCTTGTTTGTTTGTTTCCAACTGCAACAATATGCAACCATTTATACAAATAAGGAAAACTCCAGAAAAAGTACTGAAGCACAGAACACCCAGGAGTTCTCAGCAGCCTTTGGTTGAGGTATTTTCCTGGCTTGTATTCTCTGAGTTGGAGCCAGCAGATCTGCCTCCTGAACCTATGTTTCTCAGCCTCTTGTTATAGTTATTGCAAATTATGTGAAATTTTTTTCTTAAACAATAACAGAAAAATGTTGGTAAAAGATTCCAGAAAAGGCCTTTGCTGGGGTGGTTTTCAGCAGGTATGGGTACAAGTGTGAGATGTGCAATACATCTATTTGAAAGCACAGCACTTATTTACAATAAAGTATTTTGCTGTCACGTCTGCTGAATGCAGTTTCCAAATTATATTATCTCTGTTAAAACTTCTTTTGTTATTAGGTCATATATTTCTTATCTACATCCAGTCAAAGTTTCAAATTTTATGTTTTCCTATAGTGTTCTGGAAAAAATAGTGTAAGTAATTTTGTAAATATGGAAGGTGTATGTTCCTTTTATCTCTGCAAAATAAGAAAGTGTGTTACAAACTTCAAAGGGAAAACAGTTTAGTGAACATGGCAAAATACATGCAGCAACATTTAATAATATAACAGGAATTTATGTAAAAGAACAGTTGAATATTCACTTTAAATTTTATCTTTTGTATACAGTGACAGAGGAGTCTGAAGACTCTACCTGTTAGCAATTGGTTCCTTTTACAGAATTGGATTTAACTTAAGAAATCCCCATCCGTATTTCAGCTTATAGCTTTAAATTATATGCTGATTGGCAGTAAAATGATGTGAGAAAAGTCATAAATTTGACCTTTGTGCATCTTGTGTTTCTTAATGTCCTTATTCTTTGTAGTATAGATTTCAGTGCACTGCTGTGGATTTGCCTTGGAATAAAGTGTGTTTGATCTGTACGTGCAGTTGTTCGTGATAATTATGTACATTAAAAACAGAAAAACAAGGTGAGAACGGAGATTTGATTTAATTTAATGTACTTATAGATGCTTAATTCTCATGTTTTATAAATTTCATTCAAAGGTAAGTGATCTTAATGATAGCTGAATGCCAAGGTAAACTGCAACAACTCCATTGTTGAAAAGTACACACAAAAAAACAAACTGTGACCTGAAAAGTAAACTTCCAGAGGATTATAGGAGAAAGCTTACTTACACATCAGGTATCTTAGTTGTAATTGTTCTGGCAGTTGATGTACATAAAATGAACAAAGTGGCTTGGCCCAGTATTGCATTAACAGTTGAATAAATTAATGCATTCTCCATTGTTTATTTTACCTCCCAAAGTGTGAAAAAATTGCACCTTTGAACAGTACTCTATTGCTGTAACCATCTGTTTGCAGTTTCATTACACACTCCTACCAGAATAACCTTCTCTTTGAAGAGAAAGTTGATATGGGTTGTAAAAATTACGCTCTCTGACCTTAGGTTTTTATGTCCCTTGAGGTATCCCTGGTGTGGTCTGCACTGGTAGATGTTAAGGTTTCTTCAAGAAGTACCTTTATATCTTCCAGCTAATTTCAGATAAGAAGCCCATGCATCAAAGAGTTGTCTGTCACACAGAGCTGAGCACCCCAGTCTCTTGTTCAAGCCTTAAAGTGAGCTGAGGGAGACCCCAGCAACTTTGTCCTGCCCTGCCCAGAACTGCTGTGTCAGCTGGGGCTGGCATGATGTCCTTTAGTGTAAAGGATGTTTCGTCTCCATGGACTTCACTAGCTCAGTCTTACCTCTGAAATTGTTAATATTGTCAATTAAAGCCAATTAGCAGCACAAGTATTTTGCTTCAGGTGGAATGTTCACTTTTAATTCTGTTAAAATGTCATCAGTTTGTGTATTTTTGGATGCATACTCCACAAAGACACTAAACTCAGTCGTTTCCAACTGAGAAACTTGAATAGGGAAGTTAAAAACTGAAAAATGCCATTATTTATAATCATGATGCTTTTAAAATAAACACTCTGGATAGTTTAGTAATGAAATATTACAAGCTTTGTTTAAAAAGCAAACACTCCCCCCCTTCCTCTTGAGCTTAAACAGTGGCTTGTTTAAAAAAAACCAGTAAAATTCCATAACACTTAAACTCTTTTGAAGTAGTTTTTCGACATCAGCAAGTAATTCTGCAAATTGCTTTTGAAGATGAGGCTTCATTTACTCCAGCGTGTGCAGTCTGATGGAGTGGATTATTAGTGGGTGTGGACTGAAACCGTAATTTAGGCTTTTTTGTGTGCATGTGTCTCTCTGTAGAACACTCCCTGTTATCAGACACATCTCTGTCCTGGAGTAGTTGTGAGTGGACCAAGGCTGTTCTATTTAATTGTCACTGATGAAGGCTTGCAGTCCATATGGTGGCATTGCATTTATGTTGACTAATAATTTTTCATTATTAATTTTTCACTTTCATTCTACTCAGTAGTTTTTTCCACAGGTTTTTTTTTTCTAGAGAAAAAGAATAAAATTAATTAGGTGAGTTCCCAGAACCAGCCCACACAAGTATCAGTGGTGGGGTAAGAGTAGAGTAAGGATATGCAGGTGGAGTAGGAAAAGGGGCAGCCTGGTTTTTGTTTGTCTTACACTGTTTTGGGACTCCACCCCAGGACAGAGTAACTTCTACTTTGTATTTGAATTAGTAGGTTATAATAAGATAGCCCAGCATAAGACAGTTCCCTAATGCTGAAGTGTACATTCAAAAGGAAAAAAAAAGGTTACTCTACTAATGCAAATTGAAATTATTTTATTGATTTTAATTTTTTTTAACTGAGTTGCATGGTTATATGCTAGCTGAAAGTGCTTCCTTTCATTTTGAAAGATAATGCAGAACTTTCTCTGAAGTCTGTAATTATATAAAAAGAAGACACCATTCTCCCTGCTTGCTACAAATCAAACCTTTCAAGTAGACAAAAAATTTATGGGAAGTCATTATTTCAAACAGATTTCGGATGCAAAGTAGTCTATTCAAGACAGGATTTTTCTTTGAGGTGAAAAAGTTGAATATTAAATGTCCTTGAATTTTTGACTGTTCATTTGCACTAGGTTTTTGGTTTATTTTTTTTTTTGGTGGATGAAGATTTTTAGATACAGCATGGCAGTTCTTTATCTTCTGTAAACAAAAATCCACCCCACTGACTCATTAATCCAATAAAAATATTCAACAGGAAGCAATGAAGCTTTTGAAATGTATTGAATTGGTATTGAATAGGTATTTTGTTGTCATTTGGAGAACTTCAGGACTCCAAACTAGCTTTAGCTATCTAAGTTTGATTTCTGTTATTTAAAAAATTCCAAACTTTGTATTTTGAGGGTGATTTTTTTATTATTATTATTGACATAATTTTTGTATGTGGCATATGCTGAAAATACTATGAAAATTGTTCAGATAAGTCAAGGTAATTTGGTGACTAATTGTCTCTGATAGTGAAGGGAAAATATTGAAGTCCTGAGTTTGTCCTGGAAAGTGCAGTTTCTGTGGGTACATCATTGTGGGCACCAAAAACATTTTGTATTGATTCTATAGAACAGAGGGTTCCAACATTAATAATTCAGCTAACAAGAAATGGTTTGCATTAGGTTATCAATGCTCATATGTTGCCACTGAAAACCACTACAGATGTGACATCAGGTTCCATTAGGCTGAAAAAAGAAACGTAACAAGGAAACCTCAACTGATAGAGGCACTTCTTCTGTAGTGAGTGGAGAAAGGAAGGGAAAGGGTCATTTACTGAGAGATGAGGACATAACTTTTAGGGCTTTACTGGAGGAGAAGTCCATTCTGTTTAACCCAGGATCTGGGACTTGAGAAGCAGCAGCTAGCACACCTTTCCTGTTGTAGAACCATATATTTTATAAACTAAAAAGTTCTGAATTACTGAGTTGTTTTTATTTCAAATTTATGTCCTGGCAGCTGTTACTGGTCATAAAAAGGTGAATATGGCTGAAAAGCATTAAGCTGAGACCGCTTAAGGAAATAAAGGTGGCAGGAGGCAGCTGGAGCTGGCTGTGTTGGTGCAGATTTTTGTCTTCATGAGTCAGTTACTTCAGTCCCCAGGCACACTGCTCATGTGGATTAACCTGAGAAAAACCCATCTAATAAAATGACAAGTTCAGTGTTCTCTTGATATGAAGGTCTGGGCAACAAGTAGACACCTCCACAGGAGAATGCACGATGAATTTCCAGACAGAGGCATTGCTCTTCACATTGATACTAAACTGTGTGAATACGTTTGTAGAAAATTGGTTGAGCATGAAAGTAAGTGCAATTCAAAAACGAGTTTTGCACTTTTTGAAAGAAAAGCATAACCCTCAAACCTTTAAAAAAATTTTTGAGAGCGGTAAAAAAGCAAAAAATTGACTATTTCTCTAGGGAGTTTTACTGCTTTGGTCCATGTAAATCCTTAAACAGGGACCTCACTCTTGCTTGGCTTTGCTGACTGGTTTAAGACGGTTATTTGCCAATTAATTATCTTATCTGGTTTTCTGTACCTATAGTATAATTATTTTATTACATGAAAAGTGCTCATTATATGCTCCTTTGCATTGAGGACATTAACTGCTTTTGAGTGTTCGGAGTGTGGAAACAGAGTAAATGGGGCAATGAGGACAGAGTTATTTTTATGTTATAATTGCTTCAACTTCTCCAGTTGGATTTTTTCACAGATCTGGAACATTTTCTTCTTGGGTGACTGCTTAAAACCCAATCCAAATGGTAGAGACTGGGGGATCATGACTGTTGTTTGTCATTTTAACCCTCATAACTAGTGCGTGTAGCTTATCTAAATCATAATTTATTTGTCATTTTTCTTAACTGCCTCTGTTTGTTTACATCAACTTTTGTCTGGGCTCTAACTGAATTGTAAGATCACTGAACAGGAACTGTTCCCACTATATGTGTTTCGTGCCTTTCACAATGGGTCGCCAAACCTCATGTTGTCTCTCCTGTAATGTAAACAGAAAGAAGTTAATCATTGTCATGGACAGATTTCTTTTCTTTCCTTTTTAGTGGTATATGTGATGGTAATTTCCTTATTTTGGACATATTTTGGACATATGTCTCCTGCATTATAAATGATCGGCCTGCATGGCCTATTACCTTGCTCTTCAAAAATATGTAATACAAGGTACAAAACCTTTTTACTGAGGTGGTTTTGGTGTAACTTTACAGTTCTTGGCCACTTAGACTTTCTCTGCCCACACAGAAGTTTTCTGTGGATAAACATGGGAGATGACATAAGGCAGTGCCTTTAATTTGGTCACTTTTTAAAATTTTAAATACTTGTATAAGGCAAATAATATAGGAGAAGCTTTAAATAGATTTGGGGTAAAGATTATTTCTCTTTCACTTGTGTGTTGTTTGTCCAGAGCTCATTTCAAGGAGTCATTAAATAAGTGACAATCCAGTGTAAATTTTGTTTTGTTGAATAAATCTCTCAACAGAGTAACCACAGGAAATCTGTTACAGTAGACCTGTGTGTGGAGGATTTATTTTATACACCCTTGTGTGATGTTGTGAAAAAATTATTACACAAAGTTAAAGGAAGCATTTAGAGCAGTTTTGTGAGTGTTCTTTCACTTGTTACACCGTGGTTTCAGTTTACTCTTCGGAATAAAACTTTTAATAAAATCTAAGAAGAATAAGCCTTTTATTGCACATGTTTAAAACATACAAGTAATGTAGTTTGTGTGTAGCTGTTTCA
Source organism: Sterrhoptilus dennistouni (assembly GCA_013397095.1). NCBI lineage: Eukaryota > Metazoa > Chordata > Aves > Passeriformes > Zosteropidae > Sterrhoptilus > Sterrhoptilus dennistouni. The sequence goes on from VWZU01011557.1 coordinate 628,772, forward strand.
GAAGCTGTCAGATAATTCTTTTATACATAAGCAAAGCAAACCTCTTGTGCAGCTGCAGGACTTGAGCACTGGTTCATTGAGATGAGGCAGATCGGTGCCCAGAGAAACCTCAGCTTTTTTCCCAGGTAGCCAGCTATGAAATAATCGTTCTATATTATGAGAAATAGTGAATATTTTTTTCACATTCACCATCTCAGTGTGATTCATGATTTTACAGGCTTTGGCTGTGTCAGCCTTTAGTGTGGCACTGTACCAAGGTTACCATAAGCTGTGTGGCATGGACCACAGCATCCCTGTCCTTTTTCTTCCTCACCTTGAAACTCAGTAGCATCTTATAACTGGAGTACCACAGCTCTAATTCAATTAAATTATTTTATAAAAAGGATCTGATTCTTTGGGAAGATTCTTGGAATGATCCTTGAGAAAGGGCCTACACCTCTCCCTCTAAAATTGCGTTTAAGTGCTTATTCCTTCCATTTGAAAAAGCTGCATCTGCAGAGCAATTGTGAGTCCCAGGAGGGCTGTACAGCACAACCAGAGTGAGGGGGTTGGTTTGTTTGGGTTGGGGGTTTTTTGAAAGCCTAGGATTGTTCAGTCTGACAGTGATGAGTACTGGTACCTGTGCAGACACATTGCCTCATGTAAGAGCTGGTTCAAGAGCTGCTCAGGTGGCAGACTGAGAGGACTGGCATGGGCACTGTCCTCAGGGAAAAGAAGGAGGAAGGCACTGAAGCTGTCCCTGGTGAAGAGTAGAAACTCCCAGTGACTTGTGTCAGAGTGTGTCCAGGGTCTGTCACATGTGGAGCACACCCAGTATGGCCCTACAGTCAGTGCCAGTGAATGTTTCTACATCATTAGCGCAGCAAGTCCTTTTTCTCTTCTTTATTGGCCGCCTGGGCTAAGTCTTAGGTGAGTTCCTCTAGCAAGCAAGGGTTATCATTTAGGCATTCTAGCAGTGATTTGACCTTGTTGTTCGAGTATTTTAGTGCCTCGGGTAGTGGAGGAAACCAAAGGACAGCAATATCCCTGGCGCAGTGATTCTTATGGCATTTTAGCCAGAGAGCATGTGGCAAAAAGAATTTTGATAGGCTGCAGACAAGTCCTAATTATCCATTACAGACAGTGTAATTATGGCACTGAGCTGGGGCAGGAAGAGTCTTAGGAAAATTATTTTATGGATGGTAGCAGGACAGAGAGTGTGAAGATCAAGTATGGGTGATATAAGCAGCTCTGTGCAGGTAGGAGTCACGTCTGCTGAACTTGGAGCCACTATCAACACCTGTCTAGCAGAGAGCACTTGGCAGTGTCTGGTTGTCCTGGAATTACTTGAACCAAAAGGCATTGAGTCTCCGTGTGCAGACTGTTGAGCTGGGAGCAAGCTGCTCTTAATTCTGATTAAGTTATCAATGCCATCACCAAGTCAGTCTTACAGACAATATGGTCTTGTGACACACTTTGCACATTCAGGTACAGAAATGGCTATCTGCACTTGCTTTTTAGAGTTGAGAGAAAGGACTGGGTTTAATTTGAGTGCCTTTCGAGGCACTGTCTTTTGCCACCCTTCAGTGCCTTTTGCCAGACTTGGAAGAGTGTACTGGGGAAGTGTTGCTGTGTGCTTTCTCTGTTCTTAAATTTTAGAGACAGGTTGCCAGGCAAGATGGACATCTTGTCTGACCTGGTATGGCTTTCTTATGCAATTAGTACTTATGTAAGTGATCTGTCTTCTGTGTAACGTGAAACGAATTTGTCTCACATGCTGCCTCTCCTGGAATACAGCTTTATTAATTTACACATACTATATGCACTAGTTGAGTGTTGCAGCATCACAGAACCTGATCACTGAGCACCGAACTAGAGTGTGATTAAAGATTTACCAAATTGATTATGCGTTACACAAGGTTGTTGCAGTACCAGAAGTGCTATTCTGAACTGATTAAAACTAGTGTAAAACATTTCTGACATACTTATCTTTATAAACATCTCAGGACACCTTCCCTGTTTAAAGAGTAATTTTTAAATCCTTCTCAAATGTCATAAAATAATCCTTTTTCCTTCCTGTCTTCAATGTTTAGATCTCCCAGCAATCAGTGATACTCAGTTCTCACAGCATTGAGAGATACTGTGATTGTTCCTTATTCGACATTGGAGAATGGGCTACGTGTAATAATGCAATTACATATGCTGGTTAAAATGAAAAATGTTAAGGGTTTGAGAGAGCCTTTGTGTTTCACAAAGATACTTCTCTTTTTCAGGACTGATGCTGACCACTGATACCTTTACTATTGGAGCTATCTGTAACTGTGGTGATAGCAGAGCAGAGCTTTGTCAAAGACCAGGATATATAGAGTGGAACAATTTAACAAGTAATCAGATCCACTTGGCTTTTAGAAGCATAAATTTTGATCAATTCAGCAAGTAATACTTTTGTCTCAAAGATAAGATAGATGTACTACATGCAGCTTGATATAGTTGGTTAGAAGCTGGCTGGAATTAATGTTCTGTAAAGTATGTAAAACAGCATAAGAACCATTGGTAACTGTTTACATGCTATTAATAATTAGCAACCTTCCTACCAGTCTGTTAGGAAAGAACCATGCATTGGGTACAATAGAAACTCAACTCCATTCGGTTGGGTTCAAATTACATTTGACTTCGACAATAGGGCATGAATGGGGCTCATTTGAGTTTCTGCCACTGTAAACAAAGAGATGTTGGAATGTTTCATTTGTTTATTGATTTATTTATTTGGACAGGTGCAACTTGATCATAGGAAATAATTTTTTAATTTAAATATAGGCCAAAAATATCTTAGTAAGTATTGTCCAGTCGGAGTATGTGGTACTCACCAGTGTCTTGACTCAAATTAACAGCCTGTGGCTGGTTTTACATTTAGGTCTTAGACTAATCAAGTCACATTCTAAAGAAAATGTTTTACCTGGGTTTGGAAAATAGAAAACACAGATTTTATTTTCTGATTAATTTCTTTTTAGGTACTAAGTTCCTTCTTTTACTTTCTGCTAGAAATTATGTGCACGTCTGTGAGGTATATTCTGTTAATGGTAATAGAGCTCATCCTTGGGAAGAGGTCATTCAGCTCTGATGGATCCCATCTGTATGAGGGTGATTCTCTAGGGTGTAATTTTCCTCAGCTATTTGAAACCCTCTCGTAAGTGCTCCAAAGCAATCAGGTTCCATAATTTGCAAGATGATGGCAAGAGGAAACAGCCCGGAAGATTGTTGGTGGGACTGTGTGTTAGAATGCAGTATCATAGGACTAACAGCCTAAATTAATGCAAGGAGAGACTTGATTCAGGCTTTTTTTGGCATCTCCAGCAGCTGGACACCCACACTTCTCCAAAGTGGATACTACAAAGGGAGAATGGATGATGCATCAACCTATGATTTGGTGCAGGGGAAGGTTGAGACTAGAGAAACAATATGAAGTTACCTGCACAAGACATTACCCTTGGTACAATGTTTTCCAGTTCTTTTGTGTTAAATGGAAAATTGCTCAGCATTCTGCTAACAAATCGCACAAATAGCTTGCTTACAGGTAGAAATAAACCTACAGAAAGATTGAGCTGACCTTGCACATCTAATACCTTTAATTATCTTACCATAGAACACAGCCCATGCTGCAGCTGTGTGTTGTATCCTAGTCCTATCAAAGTTGTTCCTCTGTCTCTCACCAGATGGAATGAATTTGGTATACACTCAGGTTTGGAAGCAATGGCTTTAATATTTCAGTTTACACTTGAGAATTTGCTGTCTTTATTTCCCTTCCCCTACAACTTTATATTGCATTTAAACAATGACAGGGCTTCTCCTGTAATGCACACGTTTGATTCCTGTCAGTGCTAGCAGAAGGTATGTGCAGACACCAATGGAAGCACGGATTAGAGTTTCTCTTGAGGTGAACAACTGTTTATAGTTAGAGTTGTGGGAATGAAGAAAAACCCAGCTAGCAACCAAACAGTCCCTCTTCCAAAAAGCTTGGTAAACTCATAAAGCTCAGGGGCTTAATCTCTGAACCAGAGTGCTTGTTATCTAATCCCCACCAGCTGTTGTGTACTTGGTAGCCATGACATCTGTAATAGAGCTGAAGGGCCTGTCTATATTGGTTGGCACCTTTACCCACCAACTGAACTTGATTCTTCTCTCATTGCTCACATTTACCTGCTTTAAATCATTAACCAGTCGCTCAGGGTTTGATCATCCATTTAACCATACTTTATAATAGAAGTCAAGTGCTGCTTTTCACATTGAGCATATTTTAGGTACGTAGGTCTTCGGCAGGTCTCGTTTTTGTGTTGCTAACAAGAAAAAGGTATCAACCACAAGAATTTCCTCTGGTTTTATACTGATTCCTAATGCAGACTTAAAATTGACCTGGCAGTGAAATCTCTTGAGTTGTATTTGAGCTGAAAAACACTTGCAGCAAACAGAGTAAAGAATTGTATGCCTCTCTATTAACTGGCCTGTATGAATTGCTGCAGGTAACTATAGAAGGTATAATATAAATGTAAGCAAGGTGTATGAGTTCATTATAACTGTGAAAGAACACTTGTTTTCAGAGATCACTGTCAGCTGTGCTGTAGTGGATATTATTTTTTAAGCTGGCAGAGGGCAGGAATTGGCCCATCTTGAGAAAATCAGCCATTTTATGTCTCCCAGTTCTTGAGTGAGTGCTGTGATTTCAAGCCTGCTGTGAGCCAGTGCCCTCAGCTCCACCAGCAGTGCAGAGGAGCAGCTGCTGTGTAGAGTGGAGTGTGACCCCTTCGTGTCAGGTGTGGATAAAACTCCTTTTTTGGTCCTTGCAAGGGGTTAGAGGGAAGATGTCTCATTCCTGGATCCCACGTTGGTTTAGTTAGGCGGTAAGTGCTGAGCTGTTCTCAAGGTAGGAGCATTTCTGGATGTGGAAGAACATACCTGTGGGTTATTTTTCTGGTTAAAACATCTGTTTATAGCTTCCTGGTACCGTGAATGGTTAGAGTGGGCAGCTGATGCTGATGCTCTGGCCAAAACTGGGCCTGAAGGCTCCAATAGACATATGCTCGCTGTCATCACAGTATTGTGGGTCTGAGATTTTGAACTGTGCTAAGACAGTTCTCAATGACTGTAATACTGACTGTCAAAGTCCAGAATACTGGCCTCATAAATAAAACCAACTATACTAAGTTTTCAAAGAAATGCCTGTTAAGTTTTGTTAAATTTCATTATAGTAATTTTTCAGTTGGAGTTAATTTGACTGATTTTTAATTTTTTTTTCCCCAGAATGGCACTAAGAAGTTCTGGGATTTTATGAGGACACATGACAGGTAACAATGGCATCACATTATTTCCCATGTCTTCATGTAGTATTTCATGCTGTATTCTCTCTCATTGGTCAAGTGTTGTTGATGTTCTCTTGTCTCCAATTTCCTCTTCAATTCTCAGTTCTTGTGTAATACTTGCAGGTGGTTCTCTACTCTTTAAGACAGAATTAGCAGAAATTTCGAAATCTCCCTGTGGTTTATTTTGTTTTCAGTAAGTTTTATCTGTGCTTGACTATTCCAATATTAGAGTTTTAACACGTAATTTATTGTACATTTTAATGTATACATGGAAGATAGAACTGTAAATTTGGATTGTATGAAGTCCTCTTTTTTGAGTGAGAACTTACTACTTGAAGGAAGGAGTTTTTTCTGTCTTTCCAAGTGTATTTCTCTGATCGGAGAAGAAAAGCAATTAACTCCTGACTTCAAAGATGAGTTCATACAAGATTATAGCAAATAAGGTGTATATAAAACAGACCAAGTCTCAGTGTTATTAAAAACTAAAATATTTATATGTCTGTCAAAAAGTATTAATATTTAATCTGTTTCCTGAAAATTCAGGTACTAGAAGATAAAAATAAAAAGCAAGGGTAACAACTTTTTCCAAGAAAAAGCTTTTTTAAATCTATTAAATGTCGAAAATGTAGCAAGACATTAAAATAAATTGTGACATAACCAGAACCACATCAAGAGATGTGTTTTTCATGTGCATTAAATACCTAAAATCAGTTGCATTTTGGGAAATTCTCTGTTGGAACCTTATAAGTCCTTACATGAGTCTTTTTGTGACGTGAGTCTTTACATGTGTGTGGGTGCCTGGGAGGGATATAAAATTCTAGCAACATTTTTTATCTATATAAAGATTATGAAGGTGAAATTTTCAGGAAGACTAGGAAAATATTAGCTAGATTAAAAATGCCTGTACTGTTTGAGAATTAGGACAGAAAAGGGAGTGATATTTCAATACTGAACTTCACACTTGCTTTTGGAATTTGCCTGGAAGACAGTTCTGTCTTTGCACTTTGTCTGTCCATATGGGCATGTGCCTGAATTTATGACGGCAGATACAAAGGCTGAAATGATAATTGATTGCTGGAAATTTAATATATGCCCATTCAAGCAAGTGAATCCAGCCTCAAGTCACAGTGCTGAGAACATGACTTCTAGATGAATTTGTATGACTATTTCTGTTTAAACTTTAGTTTATCACTGTGTGATAATGTGTGAATATATGCAACTAACTGAGTGGGGTAAGTATTAAAGGATCAGTTTTCCATGAACTTCTTGGGAACAGTATTTCTGAAGGACTTTCGTGGACATTTTTAAAATAGTTGAGAACATAACTTTATAAAAAGGCTACGGCCACATGTCGTGCCAGTCATCTCTGGTCACATAACATTTGTTAGCTTCAGATGTACAACAGCTGCCACCCGAACTTATTAGTGACTACTGTTGAGCTTCAGAATGTCTAACACTCTTTCACAAGGAAATTCATTGCAGCTTCTGACACCAAAGGTAATAATGTGAACTTTCTGCACAGGAAATTCATGGGTTTACTTTTTTTTTTTTTGGTGGATAGGAAGGCAGTTATTATCCAATACATCAGTGAAATTCAAAATCCCTTCTAATACATTAAAGCCCTACATTTTGCTGTATTTTAATAGCTGTGATGCTTGTTATATGGAACAGTCATATTAACTAGTTCCTGAAGACTATAGAGAACTTTGTACTGAGAGAGCTCTTACAGGTTCATTATTGTTAATGAAAGATAAATATTGAGGAAGAGGTTTCTAAGACACATGTTCTGTTGATCAGGATTTCTTGTGTGTATGCCTGCTAAACAAGATTGTAGATGTTCCAGAATTAAGATCTCTTTCCCATAATACTTTTTCATAACTATTCATACCTTACTACTTAGGGAAGTGCTGTAGGACTTAAATGCTCCAAGTGTCTATAATAGGGCTGTTTACCTGAACTGAGCATGTTGGGATGCCAGATCTGTAAAGAACACATGTATATATTATGTATTTACATAGAATTGGTACTTATTATGAATTTAGTGATGATGAATTAAAAAAACAACTGTGTAATCATGTAAAACCAGACATTGTGCCTAACCCATGTCTTTATTTGTCATCCTCTTTCAGCAGCACAAGTAATCATGCATAAGACTGACTTCCTTGCTGCATTGTAGTGAGCTGAGAGCTTGTCTGCTGGGTTCCTTTGGGACCCCAGTGTTCTGTCTCCTTTCAAATTAGGTCAATATAAGCCAATATTTAATACATTTGTATCAGAAGATACAGGAAAATATTTACCAAGAGAGATGAAGTTATTGTTGTATAAATGTATCCTTTCCAACTGTTGAGATGAACAGCTGATTAAATTATACAAAGACAAAAACACAAGGACTTCAGTGGTCACTTAATTTGCCTTAGATGTGAGTCATCTTTTAAAATCTCACTGTATGTTGCAGTAGGGCAAGATCATTTAACCATGTGCAGTCTGGTGATGTAACTCTAGCACAAGGTAAAATAGCAGAATTGGTATTACTTTTCCTTTCTTTACTTTTATTTCTTTTCTTTCCTTTAGTTGCTGCAGATTTAGACATGAGTCTACAGTATGTGGTTTATGAGCTTTCTTAAGATCAAGATCATTGAGAGCTAGACATCAATCCTGAAGTCACTGCTGTACTTTATGTTGAACAAATAATTGCTTATTCCCAATCCCTCCCTGCCAGTTAAGGATAAAAATAGTTATGTGCAATTTATTACTAGTCACACAACAAACTGTGCTAAGGCAAACCTTCAGAACCTCTGCTGTCAAAAGTGACCTGTGTGTCAGCATAGACAAAAGAAGCAGCATTTCTTACCATATTTAGGTTTAAATTCTAACAGAAGGAAGATCCATGACACAAGGACATGACCATGGACAATAGTTTGGTCCTGTAATGCTTTGCTCGGAGAGACTGAGAAATCTCCATCCTTAGAGAAATCCAAACCTTAATTGGACAAGGCTCTGAAAAATCAGGACTAACTCAGAAGTTACTGTGACTTTCAACAGGAGATTGGCTCAGATGATTTCGAAAAGTCACTTAGATCCTGAAGGTTTCTATGATTTTACAAGCGTATTAAATGCTTAATGAGTGTTACAATTCCCATCTGAAAACTGTCAAAAATTTGCAAACTTGTCAAGAAACCTATCAATTTCTAAGCCGTTATTCTATTGGAAAATAATGAGCTTACTATTGTTCTTGTCCTGTGGAGTTAGATTTAAGTTTATCTTTCTTTGAAACATGCAGATGAACATTATCAGAGCTCACTGGAAGGTTTTATTATGTCATTAGAAACAGCAGTGACCTTTACTAAAAATAAATGAAGCAAAAATCCTTGATTACCTCTTCTCCACTGTTATAGTTGAGCTTGTAATTATTGAACAAGTTTATAGAGGTGTTGCTCCTAAGAGTTACCTAATTTTGGCCTGTTGTGTTAGGCACACAGCAAAAGATGCTTGCTGCAGTTATGCACTGCTTACTTTTCTAATTAACTGTAATTTTCCCTTTAATACTCCAGATGATGTGTCTGGTCATTATTAAATATATCCTGATGAAAATCAAGCAGAGTGCAAGCAATGAAAATTTAGATGCAAGGTGTATTTCAAGATTCTTTTTAGACTTGGGTCCGTCAGAACTGGTTTGCAGTTTGTGGGGGTGTGATTTGCGGGCTGAAGAGCTGTTAATTTTTTTAAAGAGTCAAGCTTTTAAAAATAAAAGTCTTCATCAGGAGAACATTTTCCTTCTGCAAATTTGTGGTGATTTTCTGTTAGAAATAGAAACATACTTAATTTTACAGAGTAACCATCGATACCTGTAACAAAAAATTATTCTCTAAAACCAGACTCAGGTTACAGTCATATTCTCCCTCATCTTAATTTTGCTATATTTAGTACAGTAAAAGCCTGAAATGTAATACTTAAGTTCTACATTCAGCTACTTTATAAAGCAATAGACCACGTTCGTTTCAGGTTTCAGCAGCTCCCCTTAAACAGATTCAAGGCTTTTAGAAGGCATAATTTGGGAACAGATGAAGGTCAGTGTACAGTCATGTGCTCCCTTCTGTGCTTTGAGTAATAACGCTTGAGAACAGGGACACAACTGTACCTTTTCCTAGTTGACAAAACAAAATTATGTCTACCTCTCTGTTTGGAAGTATGAAAAATCCACTGTAAAGCTCACTGCATTTAAAAGAGAACAAATTCGAGGAGACTGAATTGCGCGCAAGGTGGTTATGTGAGTTCCTCTCATCTCGGAAAATACCATGTGATGAGTAAAAAGCATTTGGACTAAAAACTTGCAACTCTGCATGTGCATTGTACCCCATTCATGCTGCATTTTTACCTTCAAAAACATGTCACAGTGACTCAGCAGTTGTTCCTGACTTAAAAAATTTGTAATGAAAAAGCTGCAAGTTTATTCTTATGTCCCTGCTTTATAAGATTTGCCTCTTTTTTTTTAAGTAAAGGGATGTATTTGAAACAAAATAATCCCTAATCTAATTTGCTCCCTCGGAAGAAATGACTTTACATTTTATCTGTTACAAAGACAACTGAAAAGTATAGTTTTCCATTAGGAGTGAGTTTACAAGGTGAAGGAAACCAAAGCAATCTCCACCTCGGCTTGTTCTCTCCTGCAGGCACCATTCCTGGGGGCAAACAGGAGGAGGAGATGGAGATGTCCAGGCTCTGTGCTGTGCTGTGCAGTTACCTGGCCCAGGGCAGAGATGAGGAGGTGGCTGCCCAGGGGAGTGAGGAATGCAGCCCAACAGCTGCCCCAGGAGGTGGCTGCATCCCGGCTCTGGCCACGGGAGCCGGCCGGGGATGGGGCACCAGGGCCGGGCCAGTGGCCTGCAGGAGCCAGGGTTGCTATTCTGGCCCAGGGGCTGTAGCAGGCAGCTATGGAGACAGGGTGGAGGTCATGTGCCCTGACCACATTATAGGAGTGGATTAAATTCCTTCTCCTATTTCATATGCCAGATCATTTGGGCTTTATGGAAACTTAATCCTGTATGTATTTTTCTGGTTTATGTCCTAGTGTATTCTAAGACACCATGAAATTTAACTCAGATGCTTCCTTTGTGCAAGAATTATCACAGTAGCTTTAAATACAACTTTTAACATCCTTACAGGTAAAAAAAAAAAAAGTTTTTCTTGGGTGGCATATGCCTTTTACTTTCAATGATGTGCTGTTGTTCTGTAAACCTTGTCTGCCTTTGTAATGTCTCCTCCAGGGTGTCAATGATGTGGAATTTTCTTGATTATCTTCAAAGATAGTGTGGAAGATAATGCACTGTTTAAAATCAACTGGAGGCAGTTCAACAAACAAAAATGATGAAAAGTTTAGGGAAATAATAGCTGAGAGAAGGTAATGAGGGCTGGGCATGTTCATGCAAAGGATAGCACAACTGAGGTGAGAAATTACCACTTATCACAAAATGTAAAGGAACATTTCAGAGCAGTCCAGACTCATTTAATTTCATCAGTAATCAATGACAGAAGGAGAAATGATGTGTGGTGGGGAAAGTATTTTTAAAATTAAACACTAAGAAACTGTTTTTACCAATAAGCAATATGATAATCCAGGAAGGCATGTTTCATAATCACTGTCATTGAAAATCCTCAGGTCTAGGCTTGATATCTGTCTATCAAGGATGTTATCAGGATAATGATAATTTTTCTGGTATTAGAAGGAAAAAATGTAGTAGCCTATTAGTTTCCTTCAACCCAAGTAATTACATGATTTGTTTGCATACGATATTTGCAAATAAAATGCACTTAATGCTGTGTTTTTTGTTGTTCATTTTTGGGGTTTTCTACAGTGAAGACTTGACAGATACTCTGCTTTTGTGCCAGGAATTCTGCAGGCATACTTACTGTCTTTTAAAATGGGTTACAATGTTGTTACCTTGGGATCCAATCTAAATAACAGCATAGGAATGAGAGAAACATGAGGTGAGATGCTGTAAAGTTACCAGAGAGAAACATTAAATTACAAATTTTCAGATTCTCATTTCATCTTTTTATGTGATATGAAAGCAACCTATAGCATACAATCTTTTCTCAGCTCTATCATAGAAACAGGGTCAAAGGGCAATAAAATCTTTATTGAGGGTGTTGCTTCATTGGGGACTTATATATTTGCCTAATTTTAAGAATAGAATCCATGAAAATTCTTATAACTAAGCAGGTACACAGACTTTTGGCTGGCTAGTCATAAAGTTCTGAATACAGGTTTCTGGTATCCAGATTAGAAGCATCTTGGGTTTTTACTAGTTTAGGGATTTAATTTTCTAGTGTTTCCAATAATATGCAAAATAAATGAATGTGTTTATTCTCTTACAATCACTGAAATCAGAAAGAGTCTTCCCTCTGCTTTCAGGTGATTTTGAAATAAACCTGTTCTGTGTGAAGGGTGACAAGAGTTTGTGCATGGCCTGGAGACAGTAGCACAATCATGGCCTGCATTTAAGATTGGTAAAAAAAATCGTGGCGATTATTTCCTTTCCAAGGAAAGCGTGGAAATGTTCTGTAATTGGAGTGCCTATATGTTAGAATTTTAGGTGAAAATATCTCTTGGCAAAGAGGAAATTATTTAAACATTATTATAGAAATGGGAAAATTAAGGAAAATGTAAACTACTAGTTTCTCACTGATGGTACTGAGACTATGCAGCTATACCTGGCAAAAGGTTGTGTTATGCACATGATACTTGGATTTTGGTGGGTAATAAATAAAGTTGGTGGTTTCCCTTACCTTAGTGCAGAACATTTGAACTTTTTTGTTTTGTGAGCTGTCCTTGAAACCTGATGGTGTTTTAAATCTTTGACTTTTGCCATTTCAGAATGGAACAGAGTCATACTTAGGCTTTGTAGGTGGATTATTTATTGGTCTTACTATGTGATAGCATTTATAAATGGCAGTTTCACAAATAATTAGGAATTGGAACAAAAGCCCATCAGGCTCTGACATCTGTGCACATAATTCCCATAAAGCTGTATTTAATTAAATAAGTTAGCATAAAACCTGAATTTGTTTATTAAAATATTTTGTTAAAAGAATCCCATTGAGATGCAGTGTGTCATTTCTAAGGGTATCCTGGGATACTGGCCAAGATATGACACTTAAGGAATGTTATTGAGAGCAGCATGCTTTGATGTCTCATTTATTTTGCAGTTGAATTTTCTTTTTATTTTTTTTCTTTGTTGTATGAAAATAAGTTGCTGAGAGAGTTGTTTATTCCAAAGAAGTTGTCCTGATCATATTCTTTGGTTGGCAGTACAAATTGCTACTTTACAAGTAGATATAAATTGTGTTTTAAAAGTGCATGTGTATGGCTTTGTTACCACTTTTCAGTTCATTTTTACTCTGGTCTGATGATTAACCAAACATATGCTTCGTGCTTTATGGTGTCATGAACAACTTCCTGCTGCAGTTCAGTTTACTGAAACCAATCTTCCTTTTGATTTTCTCCAAAGTAGCATTTATTTTCTAAGGCATACGTGGCTCACCACTTTTTTTCTGGGTTTATTTAGTATTAAATATTTATGTTGTGTTAGAGAAAGATTCAAATTTCATCAGAATACAGAAGTCTTTTAGACGTCTCTAATTATCTATTGCCAAATCCACTTTATCTGTGATTAGTATGAAAGGGTGAATGTTTTTGTCAGGAGCTTATGGCTTTGCTTTTGTAATAGGCTGCATTTTAAGCAGCCAGTTGGATTGGTCTTGGCCTTTGAAAGATGCAAAATGCTTTGAAGGAAGACTTAAATGAACCAGTAAAGACTGTGCAAGCACACACATTTAATCTCAGGACTATCTGCATTATAGTTAAAGCTCTGGGAAACTAAGGGAATTGCACTGGAGAATAATGAAAGGGTACAGCTTTATTACATCTCTGTTCTGAAAACGAAGGGGCTGTTTTCTCTGGCTTAAGGTACTGGGTGCTGTGCTGATAAAAGGAAGAAGACAGCACTTTAGACACCACATTAGAAGTTTTCAGGACGTGTCCAGCTGTGAAATGGATGGTTAATTTGAATACAGAAGCGTTCAGGGGCTACATACAATTTTTTCTTATGGACATCAAAAATAATTTTGAAATAAGATGAATTAAGCCCTCCTGAAGGTTGACTCCTCCCAAAGAATTGCTTTTGAGTGTTGGCTCTCAAACAAGTTTAGATGGTTTTTGATTATCACTTTCAAATTGAAAGCACAGTCATTTTGGATTCAAACAAGGAGAGGACAGGTTCACAAACATAAACGTGGCTGTGTGGAGACCTCACAGCACCTGGCAGGATCTGAAGGGGACCCACAGAAAAGCCAGAGTGAGATTCTCCAGCAGGAACTGTGGTGACAGGACAAGGAGTAATAGCTGCAGATTCAAAGAGGGGAAATTTAGGTTAGATATTAGGAAGAAATTTTTTACTGTGAGGGTGGTGAGGCACTGGAACAGGTTGCCCAGGGAGGTTGTCCCAACCCTGGAAGTGTTTATAGCCACGTTGGACACAACCTGGCTTTTTTTGGTTTATAGCCTTGAACAACCTGGTCTGGTGGGAGGTGTCCCTGTCTGTGGCAGAGGGTGTTGGGAATAGAGGATCTTCAAGGTCCGTTCCAACCACTTAGCATTTTATGAACATACTTTTATTTGTGATCTGGGGTGTTTCTCAACCACAATATTTTAAAAAGACTAGATGGAATTATAGGCTTGATATGCAAAACTATGAATAATCAATTCGTCATCCCTCTATGAACAAAGAAAGCCAATCATATCAGTTCAAGAAGAAAAATAAATTTATACTTTAAAGCTAAAACAATTAGGGGACTTTAAATTATTTATTTTTTTTCTTTCTAACTTTTCATCTAGTATGATTTGTAAATCTTGACATTTTCTCCTTTATGAGCTATGTGGGCAAAAATATGAAATGTATGTTTTATATTCACATGCTCTCCAGCAGAGATGAATGCATCTCTAAATACTTCTGTGGTTTGCACATTACATTTGATTATTTTCTTCTGATTGTATCAAAGGGATTTTTAAAACCAAGTATCTGTTGAGAGTCAAGGGGGCTGATTAAATCACTTACTTGCTTTTATTCCTGCATGCCATTTTTTGTGTCTCCTTTTGGAATCTGCAATTCCTTTTTCTTTGTCTTCTTTGAGAATGGTAACTGAAATACTGCAGGCGGTATTAGTATTATTGGAGGGATTTTGGTAGTTTGGTTTGGTTGGTTTGTTGTGGTTTTTTAGAAATCATACATCATTAGTTTCTAAAGTCTCCCCCGTGGAGCTGAGATTATTGTTTGTAGGCAACACTTACCAGTATTATAGGCTTTAAACTAATTTTGAGATACTTTTTAGCCTTTAAAAGTAGGTGAAAGTGGCTGAAGTTAATAGCTGAGAAGTCCTGACTTTCAAGGTTAATGTCAGTCTTTTTTAGGTGCTTTATCTTCCACTGTTCATTTCTCATCACAGTTTGTGTGTGTCACACACATACTCATGCTTGACACAAGCAGCTCCTGAGTTGCTCTTACAAGGATTTAAGAAAGGCCAATTTCTTTGCCTGTGTTACCTCATAATTTACCTAATGTATTATTAATACTTTAGTTACTGGTACAAGGTTGCCATCAAAAGTCCTCATCTCCAACCTTGAGAGTCCTAGCTCGCTGACAGAGGTACAGGAGTCTTGTCCTTGTCTTTGCTATTGCTATACTGTGGAGATTTTCTAAAATTATTTTTTAGTTTACAAATTCACATTTGTAAAGTCAGCATTAAGGCCACATCTAAGAATAAAGACAGACTGAATCAATCAATATTTATTAAAGGATTTTGAAAGTTTGTCTCATGAAAAGCAATTAGTAAGTGTCAGCAGTTGCATGTGGATTAACTATAGCCCTAGAAGTACATGTTCAAGAAGCTGTGGTAAAGTTCATCTGCTGATCTCAATTTCTGGGATGTATTTCAAAAGAATTAACTTTGCATGGTCCATATGTGCGTGTGCACATTTTAACAGGATGTCAGTTTTCATCTGTCCCCTGCCTCGGAGCTGCTGTGGTCAAATGCTGCATGTCTTGTGTTGCTCCATGAAACAGCACCTTCCTTTCTCAGGTTTGAGAGTGTGAAGCTGTAGTATTTCTAGCTAAATGTCTGCTGAGCTGGAATACGACAAAGCATCAGTCACTGTGATTTCAATGAATACAGAGCTGTACTATGCTGGGGGAAGGAAAAACATGGAAGTAGTTTTCTATAGCACACAATGGAGTCATTTTCTAAACTATTCTCAGAGGTGTTTTCAGCTGTAAAAGGTTTTCTCAGAGACGTTTTCAGCTGTATTCAGGTGGGTATTTTCTCTTTTCATAAGTCTTAAAGGTGGAGGAGGAGTTAAGGTTCTGCACTCTTGTGTTGCAAAGTCCTTGGGTCAGGTGTCTGATTTCTGCGCATTGACTTAGTTTAGAGAAGTCAAATATTCTTCAGAGAATCCTAATACCTATTTCACTCAGGGCTTTTTGAAGTTTAAATGGTTAAATGCCACCTGAGAGCCTTGGCTGAATAGTTGGAATCCCTTTCAGAAAACATTGTATTGGATGCCAAGACCAGACACACTTAACTGCAAACTTGAGTACAGTAACAGCTCAAGTACAGGTTAAATGCTCTTTGTATGTGACATTTTAGGTACATATCTTTCTTATAATGTTTTAAAGCTACTCTGTTCCTGTATTTATAGAAAGAGCAATATTCTACATCATTGCACAGTGAGCTATTTACATGCATACTTTCTTTGAGGAACACTACTATAGTTAGTGTAGTGATTTACTTCAAAGTATAAAGTGAGTGGGAGCTACTGCAGTGGAAAGTTGTGGTCGAGGTTCAGTTGGGACCTCAGTAGGTCTGTGGCCTTCACCAGCCTTGAAGACCCTGTACACACACCCTGTCATCTCTTAATAAGTTCTTTTTCTGTTTGTTTGTAGTCCCTAATGCAGCCACTGACAGATGAGGTGTGGAGGAGCTGAGTCTCCATCACTGGTCAGTGGTATTTGCATTCCTGACCTCTCCTTTTACACCTCTGATTTACCTCAGAGTCAGCTGCTGGAGGAAGAGCCAGCCAAGTTCTCTGGAGTATGGTAAAAGTAATCTGCCACACAAAATGTAAAGATTAGCAGGTCTGAGACAGTGTTTCCTTAGTGCTGAGGTGTTACAGCTTGTTTTAAGACATAGATGGAAGCTTGGGATTTATTATGATCCTTATATATCTGGGTATTGTTTTCCTTTGTAAAATATAATAAGAAAGTGGTCTTGTGCTCCTGTTTGGGACATGAAGCCTGTTGCTACATTAGGACCTTTGATATCCATTTTAGATTAAATTCTTGTACAGTATTACTTTTAGGGAATGTAGCTGGGCTTTTTTTTTTCCCTACTGCTTTTGTGTGTTTTTCCCAAATGTACAACTTTGGCTTGATTTCTTTTCTGTATCTTTTAGTTGTGGAGATGCTGACAGAATTCTTTGTGGATGTTTTAATTTTTTATGTTTACTCCTTACTTAAAAACCATGTATATAATACCCTAAAATATGTCTGGTTGTAATATTTTGAAGGAAATTGTCTTGAAACATCAAATACCTCTGTCATACCTCATGGCATGGTACCACTGAAAGATGCATATGGACCTACTAATGGATTTGTAGTAGTTCTTTTTGATAGCCTGTATCATCTGTAAAAATAGCAATCTCAAACTAATTTTGTAGTGAGTTCTTTGTGTGATGGCTTAAAACTCCAGAAGATAAATATATTCCTTATAGGCCAGACAAATCATCTGAACCCACATTTCGGGTTGTTAAAAGGAAACCCATTGAAAATGAGAGTGAAGCTCCTCCACTTAGCTCAGTTGAACTTTGTGTAATATTCAAATACCTGTCCTGAATGGAGCCTTCAGTGGGTTTTCAGAAGTTACAGATCTGGTGACCTGTGGAAATATTTCATGTTATGTTGTTTTCTGTGAACAAGAAACCGCAAATGGCATTTCCAATGTTATCCCACTCCTAAGAAGGTATAATTCAGAACTTTCTCTTCCATGACTCTCCAACTCTGACAGGCAACATTAAAACTTGTGTGTTGTGGTTTGTTAAAAAAATGTAAATTTCTGTTCAAAATTGTTTGTCAGTCTCCCAGAAAATTAGAAGTAATTAAATAGAAAGTTCTACAGATTTGTGCCATTTCTGTACCCTCTCATCTCAAGATGGTGTGAGAAGCAGACAATTGTAATAACTTGCTGCTACTCCTTTCCAGCTAATTTGATCTTGTTCCTTAATTCTGACAGATTGTTTTTAATTTTCCCATCTGTTCCATAAAAATCTCAAGTGATTGACTCCTAGGAAAAAATAATGTCTAATAGCTGAGCCATTTTTAATGAGTTGGTATGAGTTATTTAATGAGACATGCTGAAGAAGGCAAGCCAAAGGAAAGATTGGGCCTGGGGTGGTGGATGTAAAGAAAGGTAAAGGGCAACCATCTGCTTCAGGAAACTTCCACTCTTCATCAGCAGCTTTAGGCTGCTGCTCTCTCCAGTTTCAGGCAGTGCCCATGGACAAAACAACAAAGGTTCAGTAGCAGTAATTCCTCTTCCCCTTTTATTTAGAGCGATGTCTGCCCTCAGAAGAGAGGAACGATCATAAAAAGGAAAAACAAGAATCAAAGAATAAAATAATAATATTTAAGTAACCTTAAAAATATTATGGTCTGTGGTTTAACTTCATTTCTTCCAGCAACCTACACAAACTCCCAGATATTCCAGGAAGAACCCCAGTGCCAGTAAACAGAGTGAATGTTCTCCTCCAGTCTCTCTGAAGGCTAAAACCTTTGCTTTAAAATTGCCTGTAAATGGCATCTCCCAGGGCAGGAAGCCATCAATATGCAGTACTGGTCTTTGAGAATAGCAAGCATGAATATAAATACTAACATCTGGACTTCTCCCTTCTGTTTTGGTTTTTATATATTATTATAATAAACATTAACATTATTTTTAATAATCATCAGATAACGTTTTCTTTGGCAGCTCGAGACTTCATTATTAAATCAAACAGTGAAAATAAATATACAGCTCTTTTACAGGGAAGGTTGAAAATTTGACTTGACCCTGCAAATATGCCATTGTTGAGTCTAATCTATTGTAGAGTTCATAGAATAATGAGTTAACGTCTCGATTGCATACAGTGAGGCAGAACAAATGAGAGAATGCTGCCATAGTAATGAGCAAAATACACACTTGTTTTTTCAGGTGGCAGTGGGCTACCAACTAAGGAGAAAATTTTTGTCTGAATTTTCTTAAACTAGTAAAAGGGAGTGTGTTAGGCAAGCAGAGAACGTCAGACACATCCAGAGCATTGTCCAAATAATCAGCCCGCCAGGTGTCCCCATGACATGTATTGCAAGCAACCAAAGAACCTCTGAATGGAGCAGTTGAAGCTACTGGTTTAAATTTTTACAAAATTTGACTTGGGTGGTGTCTGTTCTGAAACCCGAGCTCAGCAAGTAGCTACAGATAGGAGATGCTCTGTGCTTATACAGAAGTCACTGGCTCGGAATAAGACTAGACTCTGCCTAAGGTTTTGACTATCCTAATTTGAGACTGATATAAGGGGAAAAATGTTTTTATTTGTAAGGATTTTTTGCTATTTAGTACCAGTGTTCCTAGACTGGAAGAGAGGGGTGATGGTGATGGTGTTCCTGTTGGGAAGAAGGAGTTGATTGGTGCTTATTTTGCATGCCAGGAGACAAAAGGGACTTAATTTTGCACAAAATTTTCACGGGCTTTGGGAACATGACCCATTATCTATCCCTCTAGATGGATTTTGGACAAGGACCTCATGTTGTGGCTTTAATAATAAATCTTACATGTATTTATGTAGTTGAAATTAAATTCACAAGATATAAGTTTAATAGTTCTGCATTAATTCTTCATAAAGCATTGATCTTTTGGGTTTTTTTATCTTTCTCCTCAGTGTGTCAATCCTGATCTTTAATACTTCTCGGCAGTGCTTTGTTGTGGTGAAGCAGTTCCGCCCAGGTAATCCTCTTTTTTAGATTTACTGTTGCTCTCTAGTGAAGCAAGCTTTTAAGGCTTTAGCAGTTAAAAGTTGGTGCATCTGTGGTGATAAAATCTTTGTTCTATATTCTGTTTCTTTGTATGATAGCCCATCCTTTTCAGTCAGTCAGAATTTCTAACTACGGAAATTTCCATTACAGATGAAACGAATGATCAGGGTAGTCTTACATTCAGCTTTTGGACTGGTTATTGTCCTCTTTTGGATGAAATTACAAGCAGCTCTACAATGATCGTGCAAGAAATTGCTTTAATTTGGAGTTCCTTCTTGACCTACTTGTACAGAAGCACAGTATTTTCCTTTTTGTTTTGTTTTGTCTTAAATATTCTTTTTATTTGTATTGTCTATTGTCCATTGTATGGTTGGGAACTTAAAATGAGGGAGATTCAGGACTGTATGCTTTTTCATCAGCATGTGGACAGCTTCATTTTACCAGTTATTATGAATTAAGGTTAAAACACATTTTTTTCTGAGTTTTTGTATCAATTACTTTAACTCAAAGCAATGTTTACTTTCTGGAAGTTAAAAATGAAATGCATATTCACTGCATGTTAACTAAAAGAAATGACAAGGTATTTCACTGACTGTTGCTAAGAGACCATTTCAAGACTGCTCATGGTAGACTTTATAGAAAACTTTCTAGGGTAGTGTCACACTGCCCTTTCTTCCTGACAGTGATTACAGCTTCTCCAGTGCTGTGCAGCAGTGTTACACTGACAGTGCATCCTTCTCATCAAGTGCTAATTGACTTGTATAAAGTGTTTGGTTATTTGCTCATCACTAATCCACTGTCTTTTATTTGCCAGTGAATAAATGCCTCCCATAGCTCTTGCTCTCTTTGCAATCTTCATATGTGTGCATGCATATATATATATATATTTATATATATAAATACATATACATGTATATATATATATGTACTGAGCAGCAACACATTCATTGCATTATCTCTATGAGGTGTCAAAACAGCCAAAAGTCAAAAGACTGGAGTTAAACCATTCCAGAGGCTGGAGCTGCTCAGACACTGGCCTTAGGCACAGAGGTCAGTCAGACACCCCACAGCAGTTCTATGACCACAACCATGCTCTGCCATTATTCATGTCCCTATATTTATAATAATATCTCCATTCCAGGGTTATTGTCTGCCCTGGTGCCAGTTCCACAAAGCAAAGACAAAAGGCTGAGGCTTTTCTCATTGCCAGATCCTACCAGGGTCCCACCAGGAAGGTGATCACTCATTGCTGTGGGTGAACAGCTGCTGCTCGCTCTCCAGGCTCATCCCCTGCACGTGTGCTGGTGCCATGTGTGCTCACCTTTCCCTAGGCTGTGCTGGCAGGAGCAGCTTTTCCCACTGATGTTTGTGCTGCTTGTAAAGGCACTCATCCCTCCCTGTCCATACATTCCCACCCCATTCTGTTTTGGCAGCAGGAGCCCTTTTGCATACAGGAGATTTTGAGGATCAGGCAGCTAAAGGAGCTCATGCTGACTTGAGGGTGGCAGAAGCACACAGCCAGTGAGGCAAACTGTGTGTTCTGGGCTTAGATCATCTTGAATGATAGTGAAATCACACATATGGGAGGAGCAGAGAAAAGAAAGATAAACATGTATCTCCGCATATGTTCCTCACCCATTACTAATTTGCAAAAGTATTGGTCAATTCTTGTTTTGGTAGGCAATTAACCACTCATTTTCAAATATAATAAAATGATATGTTGCTAGGGTTGGGACCTATGAACATGGTTTATTCACTGTAAGTATAATGGCCTTTCAATGGATTGTGATGTTTGTTTTTCCACTGACTTAAAATAAACATTATCAAAGATTTGAATCATAAGCTATGTTCTGTTTCAGGAGTTAGGAAACACCAGCACAGTCAGAAGTTTAGAGAGGAGCCAGCACCTTCCCAGACAGCAAAACCCCACTGGCTCCTTAGTCCCTACTGTTGTTTTCTTCTGTTTAGGGATAGCAAACAGGTCCCTGTATGTGTCACTTGCAAGGGCTGCTTTTCATAACAACAGTGATCTTATTTGCTCCATTTGGTTCAACCATTTATCCTTTGTCCCACATTACAGAGAGGAAAGTGAGAGCATCAATTCTACTGGAGTTTCCACTCTGAGTGGAAACTTTCTTACACCTGAGTGGCTCCATGGCAATTAGTCCAGATGTGAATTCCATCACTTCCTTGGGAAGCCTTTTCTAAAGCTTGACAACCCTTTCTGTTTTCATTTTTCCTGATGTGCCACCAGAAGCTCCCTGGCACAGGTTGATTCCTCACTTTGCCGCCACTCATGGCCCGGTCCATGTGGAGATGGGAGAGACTGCCCAGCAATGAGGCAGTGGCAGTTCCTGGCCAAGGAAGCATCCAAAGACAAGGGGACAATGGACATGGAACAAGTGGGTGGGTGACTGTGCTGGGGCCTCTGGATTCTGCTTTCCAAACTCTTTCTGGATTTGCAGTAAGATGACAACCTGTGGTGAGGAAGAGGAGGGTCACAGGTTTCCCTCTGAAGAGTGTCCCTTAGCCAGTAAGTCACACACTGCTTTTCCATCCAGTTCTTTATCACCCAGTGCATCATTTGTGCAGTCAGTTTTGCACCTTCAAGAGGGTTATGGGAGATTCTCTCTCTGTTCCCTGATATTAGCAGGCAGCTTGGCTTTCTAGGCTTTGCTTATCTGTGAGAGATAAATTGAGTTTGAACCTTTGCAAGCCAGGTGATATTAAATTCATAATCAGACTCCTTGGTGAATCATCTAATATTTGGACTCTTACAGAAGTGGCTGCTACTGCTTCTTTTCTTCGTTATCTAGAGAGAAAAACTGTTCCTGGGCTTGAAGTATGGGCATATCACAGGACTTTGCTCTGAAGGGGACTGCTGGATTAGGTCCTTCTGGGAATGTAGGTTTTGATCTATGTGGAGCCCAGTTGTGCTGAGGGAGAAGGAGAATGGCAGGTGCCTGATGGAATGACAGGAAGGGTTTCAGGGATACAGAATACTTTTAACACTCTTAAGTCACAGTTTCATATTTCTGTACCCCACACTCTTACCTGCATCCTGTTTTAGTGCCCAAAGCCTTTAATGGGATGCACGTGTTGTTCCTTTTTTAATTATCTGATATGGGTATGTCAGTACTAAAAAAGAAATAAAACTTTCAGAGGATTTGGCTCATCTCAGAGAAATCTTAGATGTGGTTGTCATTTATGATAATTTTCCTAGCTTTTTGAAGTTTTTGGAATAATGACAATAGACACCCTTCAAGGAGCTGTCCCTTAGAGCTGGCAGGGAATTTTTCTTTTTGGCTTCATGCTGCTCTTTAAAAAGAAAACTGAGCTCTCAGTCATGTCTCTCAAATAAGAAATGGAAACTCCTATCCATACCTGTTTGAATCTCAAAGAGCTGGATATACCTAAGACTCGGAGCTTTGAAAGTTTTAACTTCTGGAGAAAGATTAGATTTTGGATATTGGAGTGATCCGGACATCTCCCTTTGAAGTGCAGATCTTGCTGTTCCACACTTCTGAGGTGTCAAAACAAGCACTGCAGAAAGAGCCCAGGCACAAATTTCTGGGGTGTAGACTCTGCCTCAGAGACCAAGTGATTAAGAAATCACTGTGGTACTTCACTGTTATGCAATAACATTGCTCTAGAGACTTTTTTTTTTTAAGAAATACCAAGCTACAATACCTGGAAGGACAAAAATTTGCCTATTAAACCTCAGTTCTTATATACCAATTCTGCAAGATTTAGAATGGGAAATAAAAGAGAAACTGATTTGAAAACCATGTTATGTGTATGTGAAATATGCATGTAAAATATTTTAATGGAATAAAAATAGGTTCCAAGTTGAAAATAGTTTTATTCAGAGTGGTTTACTCTCTTGGAAACCTTTCATGAAAAGCAAGGGGACAGACATTTCAAGGAATAAACAAGTGGAATTATACCTGTATATTAAAGTTAGAATGATCTGGAGTTGTCTGTCAGTAGGAATTCTTTGTGTGTTGACATCCAGTCCTGCAGTTTGCACTCAGGCAAGTTTTCTGTTGACATCAGTGAGAGGTTTTGCTTAAATAAGGACTAAAATCTGACATTTGCACTTTCTTTAGGAGTGCATTACAGTGGCAGCTGTTTGTAGATTAGTTCAAGCAGTCTTTTTCAGACTCCACACAGGAATCTGTGCAAGGAACTGTATGTTCAAAAGAGGACTTTTTTTTTTCAAACAAACATACATGCTTTTCATACCCTTTCTAAATAACAGCTGAGTTGACAGGCTGAAAGACTCATCATTGTGCACATGGTGCTTTATGTGCAACCCAACTTTCCTGCAAGATAACTGCATAGTTTAAATTAAATCCCAATATCCACATTGCCCAACAAATGGAAGCTGTATGGTGCTCCTGGCACTTAGATTTCTTGGATGAACTAGTTTAGTTTTTCAATTTTTGTTTATTTTAAGGTGTGCATGAATTCATTTCAGATGATGAAAGTACAAGTAAGAGTTTAAAGAATAATTTTGTGGACATGGCAAGAGGACCTTTGTTCTTTAAAATTCCACTTTTGTGTGTCATTACTTTAACAGATAACACAGCTGAACTCCTTTTACTCTCAAGTATTCTCATGGTTGTTAATTTCCAGGCAAAATTTGTCTGCCACCCTTTTTTTATATTTAATATGAAGAGACTAACATACTGACCCTTGTTTCTTTTGTCTTTTGGGGTTTTTTAAAGCTGTTTACATGTGTGAAGTGGAAAGGCATCATCCTCAAGTCTTTCAGAATCAGGACAAGGAGAGCTTCCCTTCCCTGGAGAATCCTTTACCTGCTGCGGTTGGAGTGACCTATGAGCTCTGTGCTGGCATTGTGGACAAGCCAGGCCTTTCTTTAGAAGAAATTGCTTGTGAGGAAGTCTTGGAAGAGTGTGGCTATCGTGTTTCCATTGCAGACCTTAGGAGGATCACTTCTTACAGGTAAATAGCAGCCAGTTACAACACTTTGCATTTCATTATTTCACAGATTGCTGAAGTGGCCTGAATGTTCCCTCTTGCCTTGTTTAAGCAATGTGCTGGAGCACCGTGGGAATCTGAAGGTACAAGAAAGGTGTAATTTTTAGCAAGTGAGAGGAGTATTTACAGAAATGTAAGGAATTAGAAATATATAATCAATATGATAATTATAGGATTGAATTCCCAGGAAGAATCATACTATTATGACTTATTTCAAAGACTGTTAGAACAGGGAAAAGTTGCATTGGGCTCATCAGAGCAGTTTGTTACTGCACTGAAAAAAACCCCTATCTTTGCTATACTGAGTGTTTTCCATCTCTGATTCATATTATTCAGATTAACAATAGAAACTGCCCAAGATGCTCTCTGATTAACCTTTAACATGGTTTTGCAGAAGCATGAGAACCTGTGGCAGTAGATCTCTTCATAATATTTGATCTGTAATTAAAGCTTCTTTCAGTTGGACAGTAATTATTGTTATATATGAAGATCTTGCTGATTTGACTGTGAAAATTATTACTTTGTATTTTTGCAGGATTTCAAATAGTTATTGAAATAGCTTTTATCATGTTTTAAAACATTTATTAGGAGTAAAGGGAAAAATTAATATGTAAGTGGAAAAATACAAAATGTGAGTTGTTGGTGAAAAAAAACCCTCAAGAGAAACTTTGCACACAGCTTTAATCCTATTATATCTCATTCCCAGCTTTTAGTATTGTTATCCAGAATGTATGTATGTTTGTATTTTACAGAGAAAGCAGCAGGTTTTTTACTTTCTTTATTTTACTTGACATCTCCATTGAACTAGGCACTGTCATTGGTTTTTAATTTGGGAATTGAATACAAATCCACAGCTGTCAATCCTGGCAAATGTTATTTCCTGCTGGATTAACAAGCAGTGCTTCTGTCGAGGGGAGGGGGTGAATCACAGGAGCTGTCTTTTACAACTCATTGAAACCAGATTAAGGGTTTGTTCTATTGAAAGAAAAAGTGTCTTCCAGATTTATGAGCAAAAGCTGTCTATAGAATTTCATAGGTTGGGTGACACTGACAGGCTGCTGCATGCAGATATATACATATGTATATGTACGTATGTATGTGCATACTAATGCAAACGAGGGAAAGCAGAATACAATTCCTGTAGGAGGTTGTAGATTTAGTGTGGAAGTTTGACTCAATATTAATGATTTCTATCTGCCTAAAACTCTCTGTGTTTTGGTGTTGATAAATGTCTTTGTATGTTACAGGTGGTTGTTTGTTCAATTGCCTTTTTTTAATTGCACTGACTTGTGAAGAGTGTATACAATTGGGGTTTTCTTTGTTGAGACCCTTGCAAAGAGCTCATAATCCTCCATTGTCCATGTGGACACAGCTTTCTGCCCATGGAGATCCATGCTGAAGTCAGAAGGGCCTGTATAATTTTTACGTTTTTAAGCTAATATGAAAGGTTGAGCCCTCAAAGATGATAGCTTACTGTTTTTGTAAGGATTGGCATAACTTTCTGATCCTAGAGGATTTGATGCAAAGACAGGAAGTAATAATTTCATTTATGGTCTCCTAAGGACATTTTTTTCTGCAATGGCTATACTACATATAAGAATTCCTGGGCTTTTTCCAAGTGTAGCAGGTTTTTCCAAGTGGTTTATGCTGCTGTTTCATGCTGTGACTGTCAATACAAAGCGCAGGCGTAAAGCACTGAATTAATGCATATGCATGCCATTGCAATTGCAATGCACCCTGCACTTCTACTCTTAGCTCCCATCCCAGCAATCTGTGTAATAGTTGCTCTGCATTATTTATTGATCCAGTGCCTCAGGTCAGAGTTTTGGGGGGCTCTCTCTAGATGGCTCCCCTTCCAAAGATCAGCCTCAGCTGGACTGGCACCAGTTGTGACAAATGTGTGTCTGTGCTTTCTCTCAAATCTGGTCACTCCGTGGCATCTCTTGGAGGGTTTTGGCATTCTCTCTGAAGTGTCTTATCTGTCTGTACCACAAGCAACTTTGCCTTCATGTCTTGCTTAAATTCCCCTTTCTTTACTTCAAGACTGACACGTACTACTCTGTCTCCAGTGGACATGAAGTACTTCTGCACCTTCCACCTATTTGTTAAAACATGTTCCCTCTGTTTTATTTTTGTCTGAGCAAAACTATTTTAGTTGATTTAGTCTTTCTCTTCAGATCATGTTTTCTAGATATCTGATCATTCCTTCTGCTGTCCTCTGCCTTCTTTCCATCTGGTCTGCATATTTCTTAAAAATTTGGTGCCCAAAGTGAAGCACAATACTTTAGTGAGGGCTTTCCTGGGTAGAGTGGAAGCATTATCTCCCCTAGTCTCACTGATCATTCTCTGTCCACTGGAGTTTGTTTGCCTTTTTTGCAGAGGTATTACATTACTGATACAATTTATCTCTCACAATGCCTCCCCTATCTCAAAACTAGGAGTTGAGCCTGATGATCCTTGTGAGTCCCTTCCAACTCAGAATATTCCATGATTCTGCATTTTCATTCACCTCCTGTCCATATTCTGCATCATCACAGCCTTTGATCTGAAAGCAGGGAGTTGTATTCCTAATGACACCCCTTTCTGGAATCATGGCCATGAGAAGAAATTGCCTGCCTGGAATAAAAGCAGGAGTTGAGCTAGGCCTGACAGAAGGGCATGAAAAGCCAAAGACACATCAAATGTAAAGGGAGAAATGGTTTGCCTAAGGAGGTCAATACAGTTCTGTGCCTAATGGATTAAGAAAGATGGAGCATGGACAATCCATAGGGAGAACTTAGACTATGGGGGAAAATTGAATATGAAAACCTTGAGTGGAAAAAGAAGAAGAAGAGATGAAGGAACAATGCAGAGAAAAATTATAGGCTGAGAACTAAATGGACCTTCAGAAAGTACATTCATTGTGGTGGAGAAGAGGAAAGTACTTAGACTGTCGTCAACTTGGCTCTGTTCTCAAGCAGTGGGAATTGTATAGGCTAGATAGCAGGGATTTTCCTCATTTATTATCAGGGCCTGTAGCAGTATTTTTGCAGGAATTTTTTTTAGTGATTCTCAGCTCATTTGGAAAGTCTGACCTCAGTACTGCTACAGGTAATTCATACACATGCAGGCAACCCACTGGACCCCCTTACTAAACTGTGTCAAAGCTCCAGTGACTTAATACTCATCACATACAAGTCAGACACTGAATTAAACAGATCTCAGCTTTAATTACCTTGAATGATCCACAGAGGAGCTGTGGACTCAATGAGGAATCAGGAAGGAAGCCAGGAGTTGGGGAATTTACACCATTAGAGTAAGAGTCTTTGGGACAAATTGTTCCAGCAGCAGGAGGACAGTATGGTGTGGGTGAGTGAAGGAGGCTTGGTTGGGGGCAGATAACAAGAAACACAAACATATTTAGAGGAACTTGACTGGAGGAGGACAGAGGAATCACACTTCAAAAATCAGAAATATCTGTTCCTATTATAGAAAAATGCCAGACAGGAGGTGAATTGAAATGCAGATGGTTCATGTTGCTGTGTAGACAGAGGAGGAGGGATCATTCTGAGAAGAATCTGTATTGTTTGCAGCCTGTGTGATGAGTTTAGTGTCATCGCTGCACAAATTTCTAGTTTTGTGCTTGGCATTCAGTAACTTCATTTTGGTATTGCAAAAAGATGGGTTTAAATTATGGCAGCAGCTAATTCACTTTTGGAGAGTTCCAGTAAGTTTTGGTGGCTGCTGGTGTCATGAGTTCTTGTCAGTTGTATGTATGGCATCAGTCATGACATAGGTGGTTGATGTGAGGGGTGTAAAGGAATTACCTGGTTCAATAATAAAATAACAAAATGAAGCTAATCCTATGGTAATATAGTTATAAACTGAGGGTTCATGAAGGTTG
The DNA here is from genome assembly GCA_013397095.1 of Sterrhoptilus dennistouni. NCBI lineage: Eukaryota > Metazoa > Chordata > Aves > Passeriformes > Zosteropidae > Sterrhoptilus > Sterrhoptilus dennistouni. The sequence goes on from VWZU01011557.1 coordinate 657,106, forward strand.
AAGGTTGCAGTTAAATTCAATGTTTTTAAAAGCTCTAAAAGAAATCTGAGCTTCCCTTAATGTTTGGGGATTTTTCGCAAATGGAAAATATTTTAAGTGAACATCTTACCTTGGATTTGCCTATATACCAGATATAACAAATTTTCTGTCATGGTTTTCTGACTGAGTCCCAAGTGCTGAAATTCAGCTGTGAGTTAGTTTCTTAGGTTAAAGTACTTCCAGCCATCTGATCTGCCTTGAGACTTGGTTCCTTACAAGACAGGGGCAGGAAAATAAGTTTTCATTGTCATTGTTGTCATTAATGTTATTGTTGCTATTGCAAAGTATTTTCTTTTAGTTCTGGAAAGCGTTGGTTGTCTTGAAGAATATTTATAAAATTAATTGGGCTTCAATAACACCTCAGAACATCAGGGTCGAGTTGAACCAGAGCTTCTGGTTCAACTTTCTTTTCCCTTCATTACATCTTTATTTTCTCCCAGAGGCTGTAAAAAACTCTTGGCTCTGACCTGGATACAATAGGAGCTGTAGCTTCTCAGCCCCTCTGCAAAGAAATCAGATGGATTAAAGGACTGACTATATTAAAATAGGTACTTACTTTAATCTTCCTACATTTGATTTTTTTCCCGAAGTATACAAGAAGAGCATTCAGAGAATTAATATTGGATGCTCCAATTACTGTGCCATGGCTTTTAGCCTCTGTGCAATGATGTAAAAATGGTTTGTATTCACAGGTTTTTATGTAGAAGGAATAATAGCCCTGAAAATGTTGGAGTGCATTATAATTAGAAAGATCACCTGCTAGTACACCTGTTGGGTGATGGCATAATGTAATATAATTTTATGTTAATTACTTCTGTGCTTTTTTCCCTGCACCTGCTGCTTATAATGTCAGGACTGTACAAAGGTCCTAAGAAGTGACAATAGGAGCTGCATGTCACTGATCATCAGTTTACATGTTGCATGCCTAACTGGATCTTGATTTAAGCATAAATAACAGAGATTTGTGTCACATTTATTTGTAAACATGAATTATACATTTACTCTAAGCCCAAATTCTGCACCCAGATGGTTTATGTCTTACAAAAGGATATATTGCTTTCAGGAATTTGCACATTAATTATGTGAGATTAAAACAACAAAAAAGATATATTCATGTGTTGATAAGAATGTTGATTGTTTATAGATTTTGTATGTTTTTAATATTAACACATTACAAGAAATTTAGCTCTTAATTGCTGTCTATCAGAAATTTGAACTAAAGTAATAAGTCTTCGCAAGGATAAGTCAATTTATTTGTCTCCCATGTTGCAGCAGAGGAATAGAGTATAAAATACTGTTTATATTCTCATACATGCTTGTTTCTTCAAATTAAAAATACAATATTTACAAACATGATACTTATGAATGAGATAATTGGTTGGCATAGGCAAGCACCCAGACATGAGAAAAAGGCAAAGCTAATGTGAAACAGAAGCTTTGAATTTTGGCCCTGATTGCCATCTCGTTTGTGTGTGGACATGCACATGTGTGTGCATGCTCAGCCACAAGGGTCATCATCCTGACTGTTGGCAAACCCAATCTCACTTGTGGCTTCAGACACTACTAAACCCTTTTTTAAGCCATCAGATAGTGTTTCCCACTTCTGATAAAAAGTGTATGTACTTGATGCTCATGAACTTAGGACAAGGGAAAAGTCCCAATTCGTGAGCTTGATTTCATGCACTGTGTATTTCCTCATGTATTTGATAGAAGGGAAGAGTTAAACAAAGGCTTTTGGTAGCTGCTATTGCCGTGTTTCAAAACCAGATTGGAGAGAGAATCTGCCTTCTGTGTTTCCCCTGGTCTGAGGAGGAAGAAGGTAGAAATGCTGTAATTACAGCCTCCTGCTGCCAGCCAGTCCCACCCTTGGGCAGGAGGGGAGAAGCGCTTCTCTGTCATTCTGCAGAAGCTCCTTCTCTGGTGTGGAGTTGCCTAAAAGTGTGTTGCCCAGGGCTTTAAAAGCCATAGCATGATTTAATCTCACTGTTTGAGTGTTTTATTCAAAATGAAATATGGGAAGGCAGCATACAATCTTGTTTTGATGTGTTAAACATATATATAAGTTACTATTGTGATGAAAACCATACGACTTTGGTATCCTTACTTTGACATGCTTACATTCCTAGACTTGCTGTTGTCGAAGGTAATGGAGGTTTCTAACTGTCTGAAGCAATGCAGAAAGTTTAGTGCTAATAGAGTTTCGGGGTTTAAAATCTCTCTGTTGAAATTACAGGGCTTGTGAGCTTAGGCCCTAATGACTTGACAAGGAGTATTTGTCAGCCACATAGCTGTTAATTGGAACGACCATAAACTCCTCAAGGAAACTGATCCTCGTGATAAAGAGAGGAGGAAAACCGAGCTGTGTTTTGTGTGGATCATTTGCCTTTGTCCCACAGTGGCAAATAAGTGAAGCACCATGCAGACACATCAGAATACAGCTGGAACACTCAGATAGGTCAAGCCAGGCTTAGTAGGTCTGGGTCAGTGTGAGCCATGACATGTCAGGTTTGGGCAGCACGGTGCTAAACCCTGGACTGACACCAAAGCCTGAAGTCTCACCATGGGCTGGTGCTGAGTTCAGAGCTGCTCACCCTCCCCCAGCCAAGCCTCTCTTGTCCCAGGAAGGCACCTTTATCAAGAAGGTGGCTTTCCCAGGCTGAAACTCATCACTTGCAGTTCGGGTGTGCTGACCCCTGTGATTTCCACAGATGCAAAGCTAATGAATAGAGCTGTAATCTGTTAATAGGTGACTCATTTCAGACCATGGCAAAAGTGTTTTATTTGTAGTGGGAAATACTGGGATAAGGAAAAGTATATGTCACAGATGTGGGATAGAAGAAGACAGTAGCAGAAGGAGGAGTATAAATATGATTTAAAAGCACATCAAAAATCCTTAAACAGCATACTCAGAAATTGCAAGCAATTGTGCAAAAGCAGAGGAAATTCCTAGTGACAGATACACCTGAAAGCAGACTGCAAACAATATTTCTTGTAGCCTATTCACCAGTCAGACCCATCTTCTCCCTCTCTGCTCTCTTCTCCTCTGCCCCAGTGCCCAAAATCACTGAAATGTACAATGTTTTGCAAGGTTATATAGAAAAATACTTTATTACTTCAACCAGAAAAGCTTTAAAGCAAAAAACCTAACTTCTGATTTCTATAAAAGCCAAAGGTACTAAGACAGACAAAATGTGAATAGCATTGATTTTTGTGCAATTTTCTAAGGACAAGCAGGAAACATTAGCAGTCTGGAAATGTCGTGAAAGGCAGCAGTAAGCAATACTGGAGAATATTTAATTTAGTAAAGGGCAGTCCACGTGGATCTATGCAAAAATGATCAACTGGCAGTGTAAGCCAGAGCATTTAGAGAATTAAATATCAAGTGAAAAAAAGGTAAGATATTTGCCTCTTTTAAGAATAAAATATATTTCTGTATCTTTCAACTTCTTTCTGAAACCATTGAAATGGTCTTTTAGAATCAGAGACTCATGGATTATACTGAGTTGGAAGGGACCCACAAGGGTCATCATCCAGTACAACTGCTGACCATGCACAGGACACCCCAAGGGTCACACCCTGTGCCTGAGAACGTTGTCCAAATGCTTCCTGAGTTCTGTCAGGCTTGGGCCTGTGACCACTGCCCTGGGGAGCTGTTCCAGTACCCAACCACCCTCTGGGTGAAGAACCTTTTCCTGTTATCCATCTAAACCTCTCCTGACTCAGCTTCATGCTGTTTCCTCGGGTCTGTCCCTCTACTGCACCTCGTGAGGATGTTGAAGACAGAATCCAGCACTTGCCCTCATTAAACTCCATATGGTTGGTGATTTCCCATCTCTTAATTCGTTGAGGTCTCTCTGCCTTTGAAGGATCAACAGCTCCTCCCAGTTTCATATCATCAAATTGAGAGGAACTGTCAACTCTCTTGAGGAGGATTAGACAACCAATTAAAGCAGTGAATATGTTTATAAATAACATACTGCAATAGCCTGCAAAGTCACCATCTAAATAGTGAAGGGATTCTAGGTAGGCTTAGAAATGTTAGATTTGCTGATTTGGGGAGGAAAGAGTAGAATAGAATGTAAGGAGTATTGATTATTCCAGCATTCTTTAATTTTATTTATAGCTCATTTGGGAGTTTTTATTACATTTTAACTAATACCATGTGGCAAAGTTGCACCAGAGATGACTAAATTAGGTAGTCAGGTAAGAGAGAATCATGTAGATAAGTCCTCCTTTGAATACGTATTGTTACAAATTTTTATTCATTTCTGTGGGTAATTATATGCCAATAGATGTGAAGAAATACCATAACTTTGGGCATCATTATAAAGAAAAGACCTTGATGTCCAGGACTTTGATCTTTTAAAGTATATTAAGTGTAGTAGCTACTCTTGATATATTTAGTTCATAACAAGAGAGCATAATATGAATAAGTACAAAGAAATTACACCACATGGAAATCACCCTTTCCTATTTGAGCTGTTGTGGCAAGAACCTGAGTCTTACAGTGTAGCACCTTGGAAATTGGTTTTCCTTTACTTAGAGAAAAGGTGTGTGGAAAGTGAACTGATTTCCACAGCTGTAGCTATTCCATAAGGAAATGGTCACAGGTGCTATAGAAGGAGATTATGCTGCAAATAATCAAGCCAGAATATTCTTATAGAAATACTTCTTATATAAAATTGATGGATTCGTATATAACCTTTATATCAAGCAGACATGAAAATACTCAGTTTAGGATCATTTTCATTCTCCAGGTGGGGCACCCCAGAGGAAGGTGTCAGACTTGACACTCATCACAAATATCAGGGCATTAAATTCATTATACACAGTCCTGTGTATAATTTCCTGTGTATAATTTTCATGGAACCTGTGGCGACCAGCAAACTGCATTCTTTGTCTTGCAAATTTTATAGTTGGTTAAAACTTGGATCAAAACCCCCAGTCCTAACACTGGATTAAAGAGAATGAAAGACGTCCAATATCAATCTTCAGAATTTCTGAAAATAATGAAGATAGTTAAATTTCTTTTCATAGATGTAGAGGAATGATCCTCGAGGGAGTCCAAAGTCACAGAAGAGTTCACTGGTCTGCTCCCTATTCAGTATTTTTAAAAATTATATCTTGATGTAAGAAACCAATTTCAATAGTCACTATTAGAAACCAACATTGGTAGTCACTATTAATTCCCCAAACAAAATAATTGCCAGTGTTCTTAGAAAACTGAGAGACAAATGATTAATTCCTGCTCTGGGGTGTGATGTGTGCTGGATTAACTGAAAGATTTAGTTGCCTAATGGTTGGGTAAATCTGGATATACACTCTAAGATCATAACACTGCTGCAAATCTGAGAATCCTCTGTATGTGTAATAATATGGAAGCTAATTTTTCATCTTGCCTTAATGCCTCATTCATAGTTTCAGTGAACTTTGGATCCAGATTTAATGTGAAAAGTCGCTTGTAATCATGTGAAATGAAGAAATTGCGATTACAATGTGAATATTTTCTTGGAAGGACTAAATGAGTGGATTATGTACTTATCCCTTATTTAATAATACCTAAATTAAATAGTCCTAAGGAAATAGAGGATTAACAAATAAGAAGTATAATACATAGCAAGCAGTCTAGCTGAAGAAAGACTACATAATCTAAAATATCCTCAACTAAATCCACTGAAGCAAATTTAGCAGGGAGACTGAATTACTTTGGACATGTGCGTGCTTACAGTGGTCCATTTGGGTCAAGGCTAAAGTTCAGGAAGGATAGAGAGCCAGTCTCAGACTGCCTTTCCCTTCTTTACCTATCCAGTCCATGAGTGGAGGACTCCAGCTGTGAATGGACATAATCCTCTTAAGAGTAAAGTATCTAAATATTTGTGTAAAAACAAGCAAACAAATGTAGCACAACAGGGCACAGATACATTGGGGAGCTTCTTCCTGTTGTTGTGCGTCTCTGTGAGTCATCCTGCAGTTCTGCTCTCCCTGAGGTCAGCTGAAAGAACTTCTGTTGACTTCAGTGTGTGTAGAACAACAGTTCACCAATACAAAAATCTTTTTTGTTTTTTTTATTTTATTTTCTCCCAAATTCACATTTTTCCAAAGAAGGTGTTTGAAGGTGGGTCTATTCTATATGGAACTGTATTCACAGCTGTTGGTATTTCTGCGTGAAAGTTGCAATCAATTTCTGTCTCAATGATTCTGTCTCAATCAATTTCTGTCTCACAAGTTAATTCCTTGCTCCTTGTTGCCTTCTTTCTGTCTAAAACAGAGTTTCCTCTCTGCTTTTTTCCAGGTCTGGAGTTGGTGTGACAGGTTCTAGGCAGACATTGTTTTATGCAGAAGTAAATGATCAGATGAGAACCAGTGGAGGAGGTGGCCAGCCTGAAGAAGGAGAGCTGATTGAAGTTGTGGAAATACCTTTAGGAGAATCCATGAAATTTGCTTATGATGAGACTTTCCCAAAGACAATGGGTGTCATCTTCAGCTTCATGTGGTTCCACAACAACATAGCACCTAAACTACCCAAAAAGTAAAGCACTGTGATTTTAAGGAAAGCTTTTCTGCTAGTACTCTGCATGCAGAAAGCTGCAAATCTGCCTTCCTCAATCAACTGAACTTCCTACAAGATACATCTTTCATTAAATAAATTTTGAAGTAAAATCTGAATTAAAATCTTGACACAATTTCCATTATTAGCAAAACACTTACTGGAATCGCTGGGACTAAGATTTTACTTGGAGAGGCAAATGTTGATTTTTGTGCAAAGGTTAAGTGAATGTGTCCAGTTCTCCTTTTTCACAGCACTTTTTTGAAGAGCCCAAGCCCTCAGTGCAGCTGCCTCAGGAGCCTCTCACCGTGTCTGTACATACTGGCAGCTGTGTATTCATTGTCAGGTTTGATATTTTTTTGAAGAAAGCAGCAAACCTTAATAGTCTCACATACCTTAGCAATGTTCCTGAGTTCAGCACAGCTCTCAGGGAGCAGCTTTCTCTGTGATGTGTGGCTCCTGTGCAGAGGAGGCGTTTGCATTTCTGAACATGCAAACCTTTATTTCATAAGCAAACAGGTCTGTAAATCCTTCTGCTAACGTGTCACTTTGACAATGGAGCAGCTGTAAGATTATGTGCTCCTGTTTGTTCCCATCACAATGCTGGGCAGCAGTGATGGTGATGGAGGGGTGAAGGATGGGGGCTTCTGCTGGAACACATGCTTCTTTGTTTGCTTTATGGGCAATACTTGATAAATTAGATCAAACTTTGTCCTCCTGAGCGGGACCAGAGAGGCCGAATTTTTTTTAAATTGACTGTGAGGTGACTAATACAAGTGATTTCTATGAGGCTTTCTGTGGTCTCAGTTTCCTTACCACACAAATGGGAGGAGTGGGACTTACCCCTCAGATAACACTTCTTGGAATCTAATGATTGGAAGTGTTTTATTGTGATTTTATCATGATTTATGTAGTTTACCTGCACAGACATACTGAGGAACATAATTTGATTTAATTAAGTGGTCTAATTAGAACATATAGTACTTGTTCTGTCAGTGTAGTTTGGATGTGGACTGTTTGTCATGTGAAACTGTTAAGGGCATGAATGAAAGAGAATCAAGTCTGACAATTTAATTATGCACTGGGTTATGTTATTCACTGACTTAATCAACATGCCCACATGATATGTGCCTCCAGGAGTACTGAGGTGCTAAGTGTGTTTAAAAGAGGCCTGCAAATATGCAAACTTGAACGTAACAGCTGAAATAAATGCAGCAGAGGTGTCTCATGGTGTCCAGTGGCTGATTTTAAATCACTACATATCTCAATAGGCGTATAAATAAAAAAGGTTTTTTCTAAAAAAAAAAAGTTTTTAGAATTGCTGCTTGCTGGTTCTCCTCCTGATAGGGAGGAAAGGTCCTTGGAAAGCCACTGAAGAAGGAGCAGCCTCTGTCTGTGGAGTCTGGAGTCAGACTGTTTGAGAAAGTTCAGACACAGCTGTGTTGAGCTGGGCCTGGTCCATGGTGAGTCAAGGGCTGAGTTATTGTGAGAAGCAAATAAATTCTGTCTGTCTGATGTATTTACATTGGAAGGTGTTTTAAGGTGGGGTCTCCACTGCTCTGTCTAGTACAGTATGTCCTGATTGCTGCTGAGGCCTTTATGAAGTACTACAGTCCATAGAATAAATAATGCCTTTTATTCCAGGCTGTAGTTACAAAGTTTCTATTTGAATCCATCAAAATTACTGATCACACAGCAGCTTGTGTGCATACATGTCAAAATACTTTTTTTGTATAATGCAGAAATTGGGAAAAATAAAATGTTTTGCCTCCTCTAAGGTGCTGTGACTGTGCCTCTTAACATACCAAACCTCCCCAGGGGCAGTGCCTGGCTTGCCAAAATTCGGCCCCAGCTCCTGCTGCTGGTCAGCAGGAGGCTGTTTTCCCTCACTCAGCAGCCTGGGGGGGTTTGCAGGAGGTGTCTGCTGGGGCCATGCAGGGTGACACCGAGGAGCCACTGCCACCAGAGCAGCTGCAGAGGCTTCCCAGGGGTGGGATAGAGGGGGACGTGTGACAGCATGGAGGGACTGTAGGGAGGGAAGCCACAGCTGGCAGGGTGGCATCAGTACTCTGCTTGCTCTGGGGTGGCCACAGATGTTCCTACACACCAACACAACCTACAGGCTTTGGGGTGTTCTTAGGCAGTTGGTACTTGTGGATAATAGTGATGGAGAGCAGTGGCATGAGCTGGGCATTCGCTCAGCACTTCTCCATCATGTAGGCAGCCAGACAAGAATCATGGCCCCATGTCCCAGTCTGCTCCTGCCCAGGGGTCTGCTGGACACACACCTACAAATTCCTGGGCTCTGAAGCCTTTACACCCCAAGGGACGCTAGACTCCATCTGCCTCACCATCTCCACAATGTGCAAACACACAAAACAGTCACAGGATTACTTTAATTTTCTTCCATACTTTGGGAATTTTCCACAGAAACAGCAGTATACTGAAAGCTGTGCATAAAGCAATGGGGGAACTGGAGTTTGAATCTGCAATATTAAATAAAAACATGTCTTTAACCTCTTACTATTTCCATGTTAATTTTGGCGGGAGATTTTATAAGCAATTCTGAAGGTTTGAAAATGTGGGACAAAGGGCTTGACCTTGTTGGGTTTTTTTCTTAACAGAGAAGATGATTCATATTTATAAAAATAAAATCAGAACCATTCAGATGTCACTTCACTCATCAAGGCTCATTTCAAAGATCCTAATTAGAGCAAATCCAATATACATTGGCCAAGCTAGGCGGGGAAAGTTCTTCTAATGGAATCTCACAATCACATCTGCATTTTAGATGCATCCTTTGGACGTGCCACCACACATACATCCATGGAGGGTGGACAGTGAGCATAAAGCAGGGTCCCCATTTGCTGCTAATGAATACTGGCTCCAGCCTGCAGAACTCTGATCTGATCTCATCCCACCCATCCCCATGAGATCAGCATCTTTTATTGAGCACAATTGAGCGGTCCACATTTATAACACAAGTCTCAGAATCTCTGCTGTCTTTACGATGTGACTTTGAGATGTAGAAATAATCTAATGAACCTGAAGTTATGACTCAGACCTCTAATGAAGTCTGGAATGATAAAATCTTCAATGCAGCGTCGCTGTCCGGCTCACTATTGGGTGGCAGAAGACAAGGCAGCAGCACCTTGCAAGTCCATGGACCTCGCCTGTTACTGCTCTTTGTGACCCTATTTGTGAAGTGGCTGCAAGCCCTGAGCTGCTCCCAGCTCTCACGAGCAGAGATGTGAGATTAAAACGCCTTCTCTAAAAGGCTGTGACTGTAAAAAAGCTGAACTGTGCCGTGGGGGTGCGGGATTCCCTGGGCGCGGGGATGCTCCGCACCGCTGGAAGCGCTCCCGGCCGGCCCCGCTCCCTTTCCCTCCCTCATTACCATCCCTCGCCTCCAGCCATAAAAGCGGCGCTCCCGACTCCCCGCAGGGCCAGGGCCGGGGCCAGGCCAAGGGCAAGCGAGATAATTGCTCCTGAAATACACGTGCCGAGCGCGCAGGGCGACCCGCTGGACAAATAGGATTTTTGCTAAATTAGGACAATTGCCGGGCGCGCTCCGTCCCCTCGCCGGGGCTCTATACATAGATGAAAGGCACACCCAGTTGTGCAATCTGTTGCAATGGCACACCTGGTGCTGTCTGCAAGTCTATTCACAACCGTCAGCAGGTGCGACGTGGCCTTTGTGGCCATAAAAGTCTGTCTGGGCCGCCCCTGCTGCGCTCCCCGCGCCCTGGCAGGGGAGGCTGTCACACATTAATGCGGCTGTTTGAAGCTGCTGGGAGCCACCGCCTGAAGCTTGGTAGGGGCTTCAGGGGGATCAGAGCGAGGCCTGTGCACACAGGATGGATTTGCAGCTTCTGTCTTGGTGGCTGCACCGGGGTGGAGGTAAAGGCAGGGCAGTGCTGCTGCCTGAGCAGGGACAGGGGATGAGAGCAACCTGGTCTCAGATGGGAGGTGTCCCTGCCCAGGGCAGGAGGGTTGGATTCAGATGATCTTTAAGGTCCCTTCCAGCACAATGATTCTGTGATACAGCAGGTTCCTGCTTCTGCAGCCCCAGGGATGCTGTCCAGTGGCTCAGGTGTCGGGTACCAGTGATTTGCAAGGAGCCCTGTTTGGGCTCAGCCTCTCCAGAAAGAGTTTTGCTTGCCTTGCTTTGGGATGCTGCATCTCACACAGCACAGCATTAAGGTGGAGCTCCGAGACCACAGCCCCAGTTCACACTAGACTTTCATTTAAGAAAGGATGCCATGGACTTTGACGTATTTTTCATTCCCACTGGGTCATGCAGGATTTTGCTTGATACAAACGAAAAAAAGGGGATGCTCAAATCCCACCCCGCTGCAAAAGGTACCTCTCATTTTGTGTAATCCTTCAGAGCCACTCTCACATTTTAATTGGCAATGCATTTTTACAAGGACTTAAATGCTCTCGAGATGAATCATGAGGGAAGAGAGGGAGAATTCATAGCAGCTAAATGGCCCAGATTTGTGGTGCTTGGAGCTCTCTGGCCTGCCTCACCACTGGCTTCGGTGCATTTCTCGTAATTGGAAATACAATCAGATACATATTAAACCCTGCCAACCACGCTCTGTATTGCTCTGCTGCTGAAGTGCTCAATATCCTGTACTGGCTTCAATCTCTAATAAAACATTCAAGAGCAGTGACGCTCAGTGGAACCCCTTTTGGACCTTTGGTTATGAGGAAAATGGGCTGGGAATGGGAAATGTGGGAATGTCTGTCAACCGTCATCATTAACAGTGGCCCTCGTGCCCCAGCCTCGTTAACAGAAAAATCCCTGGGCTCCTCCTGTGCCCACCTGTGCACAGTTCTCAGGGTAGGGCTTGATGGGTAGAGCATTCAACAGTAAGAAAAGCGTGATTTGATCGTTTTATGACAGCGAAGTGTTGCTGTGTGTGGGGAGCCCCTGGGGTTGAAGCCACAGGTGTGAGAGACTGACCCCTCCCAAGGATGCCATCCCAGTGCATGTCCATCACACTGTGAACACAGCCTGGTTTTAACCCCGTGCCCTGGGGCTTGGGAAAAAAAAAATCATTTTGTTAATTCCCTGATAATATGCCCAGAAGGACATCTCACCTGGCCCTGGGATCACTGTGCTCCAGCCTGCTGCTCCCCTCCAGAGCTGCAGCTGCTCCAGCTGTTCCTACGGGCCTGGGGATGGGGACCAGGCTTTGGGACCAGGGTCACTAATGGGGTTTCCAAAGCATCTGCCCGAGTTGGTGAATAAAAGGTGCCTCCATCTCCTGCCCGGCGTGTGGGTCCCTCCGGAGCCCTGCCCTGTTTTGTGGGGAGGGGGTGTTGGGGTAACACTTGCTCGTGCAGCAATCGCTCAAGTAACTGTTCAAGGCACAATCACGCTCTCGAGAGCGCTAGAAACAATTTAAGAAATGTTCTCGGGCCGAGCGGCGGGCGCTGTGCAAACAGCTCCCCGCGGCTGGTGCGAGGGGCGCGCCCGGCCCGCAGGAATGTGCCCGCACCGATAACCCACACGCTCCTTCTGTAACCTCCTGCCCTGCTCCTTCAGGCTCCCCCCGCTCACAGCCCGGCATCTGGAGGTCCTCCTTTTGCAATAAAATCAGGAAAACAAAACCAGAGTTATCACAACACACTTCTTCCAGCATCTCTTTTCTAGCTATTAAAGCAAGGGACTTTGGGAGGACTTCAGCACTCCCCGTGGGTCTCCCCAGAGGTAGAACTTGGGTTTTGCTGCTCCACAGATTCCCAGTTTCAGCAGGCTCTCGGTGGAAACTCGGTGGGCTGGCTGGGTTTGTACAACCCGGGCGCTGCTGCCGCGGAGCTGGTGCTGCACAGGGATGTGAAGGCTTGAGTTCCAGCAATCCATCAGCTGCTCATCCACTGCCAGCCCCACTGCTCTCCTGCTATCCATCATGGGGGAGCCCCAGGGCGGGTTTGCAGCCTGATTGCTCCTACTGTGGCAGCTTAGCAGGGTGTCAGCAGGACCTGAATGCAGCCACAGGGCTGGGATCTTCCATGTCCACAACAAATCTCCTCGGTCTTTGGGACTGATATCATGATCTGCCCCATCTCTTCCTATCATGATTGGGGTAATAGGTGGGGCAGCATCAGGGCAAAGCTTCTGCTTGGTGCCAAGATCACATTCAAGGTTTGTGCTTAGTCATGGAAGTGCTTCAGAAAGCCCCATTTGCTGGAGTAAGCAACCTTTTGTCTGATATTTGTGCAGTATCTGTAAAGAGCGAGGAGAGGGGTTTGCAACAGGCTGTCAGGGAAAAAAGGGAACAGGGTTAGGCTGCTGCAGGGTGTGTATGCAAATTGCACAGCCTCGGGCTGGCCTCCAAAGCAGCCACAACCCTTTGCATCCCTGACTATCTGATTTTGTAAGGCTGGATGGAGACTGTCCCTTCTGCAGCTGCAGCATCATGCTGAGCACCTTTTGGGCTGCCCAGAGCTGGAGCAGGACATGGCCAAGCCATGGTACCAGCTTTGTACCCAATTTGTTCTTGCCTGCTGCATCTTCCCAGTCATGCTGCCAGCTTCATTTTTCCAAATGGCTTTGTTTTACCTCTAATGTCTTTGATCAGGGTAATTTTTTTACTACTATTTTTCCTCTTCATTTTATTGCTCTTGCACACAACCTGATCCCAGAGTCTCAGATGAGCACAGTCAAAATCACACCAATACATCACCATAATCAGATCTGATTGCAGGGGCTCTCTGGGAGCCAAGGCAGTGAGCAAAGGCTAACAGGCTTATTGATCATGGCAGAGCAACAGCTCTCTCTAGCACAGGATTTAGCTCTTAGGTGGACTCTAATATGTACATTTGTTTTTTTCTCACTGGCAAAAGCAATCAGTAAATATTCTGCTGTTAATGACACAGGTCTGTTCCTGGTTGAATGGGGAAACAAAAAGATAGAAGTGAATGTTTTGCCTTCTAAAGCCTCATGACTGATCCTAATGCCCTGTCCTTTTTCTGTCAATCAAGGCTGATTGACAAAGCTTTTTAATTCAAGTCTCTAAGCAGGATGATCAGCATTTACTTAGCTAGTGTTGATTTCCACTTGACCAGGCTGCTCTGGAGAAAGGTATCAACTTATAGTGCAAACCTTCTTATAAGGGATAGAGAAACTGAGACCACCTCCATCCTCCTCATTAACCATCCTCCTGAGCAGCTCTTGGTGTGGGTCGGGGAATGGGGGTCCCATGGAGCTGGGCAGGCTCCCAGTGAGGACTGTGGCTCCGAGGGCAGAGCACAGGGCACCTCCTGTGGCCCCAGCCCAGCTGTGGCTCGTGGCAGCCCAGTCCTGGCCCTCCCTTCCCCAGCCCTGGTTCCAGGCATGGTGCATGGCCTGGGACTGAGTCCCAGAGCTGCTGCAATATAAAACAAACCTGGCAGCAGGAGCCTGCAGCCTGTGGCACATCCCCTGTGGCTATTTTTAGCTGCTTTTTCAGAGAAACAAGGCTTATGCAACCTGCCTGCAAGTGCAGGGGCGCTGGCTACTGCTCATCACAGAACCCCCACCTCTTGGATGGGATAGTTGCTCCAAGATGAGTTTAACAATGCTGCTGGAGAGGGTAAGCTCATGGAATTCCAACACAAGCATCCCACAGAACTGGACCATGGGCTCTGCCACTCACAGGGTGATGAATTTCTCCCAGTATTTCTTCTGTCACCTGAACCTGAGCACCCATCCTGGGCCGCCTGGCAAGGACAGAGGGGAGATGGAAACATGAACTGCAACTAGGCTAACATTGAACAAAATTACTGATTTTTGTGAAGTTGTTTGCTTACAAAACATGTTATTCTGTAAGGTACTGTTTCTGGACAAGATGGGAGAGGGTTGGAGCTGAGAGTGGTGGTTTGGCATTGCAGGGCTGGTGCTCCCTGGGCTGGTTTTGCCTCACTGGCTTCATAAAGCACATCCAGCACGTGCACAGAGCACTGCAGAATTTACACAGAGCATTTACACTTGGTACAAAAAAGAGGGACTTTTTTTTCCTCAGGTACTATATTTAGATCTTTTATGTGGAATAAGAGTTTGGGTTGTCTCTTCAAGGAAAGTAGAGACTACTGAGCCCCTGGGAGCAGGGGAGTCTGGAGCTAGGCAGGACCACTCTAAATGTTTCAGGAGGCTCAGGACCCATCTCCAGCCAAGACTTTCATGGCATGAGGAAGCCTTCAGTGCTTGGAAAAAGCCCACAAGGCTGTTGGGGCAGTAGTCTAATGACTTTTGACATGCCCTACTGCTACAGCCATGCTCCCGCTGCAAATATCCATCTTATTTGTAGTTCAAAACAAAAGCAAAGCTCTTGTCTGCAGGACAGCAATCAAAGGCAGGTGGGGCCATTTCAGAGCCCCTCTTGTTTTGTCAGCAAACTGCAGACACTGCCGTGAAAACTCCAGACTGAGCCATAGGGGTGACACAGGGGAGTTAATTGGAGCCTCTGTGCAGGTCAGGAGCTGTTTCCTTCCCTTTAACCAGTTTTGGGCCAGCTGGGTCATTCTGAGGTAGAAGGAAGAGTGCCTGTCTCTTTGTGCCACCTGGAGATGTCAGATCCTGTTCAGCAGCATCCAATACAGAGCAGCTCAATGGTGTTCCAGATCATTATGCAGTGCTCAGTCCTCCCACCAGCCATTTGTATGCAGATCGTGGGTGCTCTAGATCAAATAAATTCTTCTAACATTTTGGAAAAGTGAATGCCAAACAATAAAAATATTAGACAATTGTTCTAAGCCTGTGTGTACACTGATATTCCTGATAGGATACAGAACACATTATTAAGCACAGAAAGAGTATTGCACTAATGCTATAAAAGCTATAAAACCAGCCTGAATTTGAGTACTCAGAAAGCTGCTTATCTGCTCCTTTGGACTAAGAAGACTCAATGCCTTTCAGTTATTAAAAGGGCTGAATTATGTCTCAGTCTAAACTTGGAAGTCAGAGAAGACACAGACCTCTCCAAGATCTCTGAAGGAAGTAAAACCCTTTGAACCCCAGCTCTGCTTTTCAGAAAGAGCATTTGGCTCCGGGGGGGATCCCTTGGTTTTTGTTTGCTTGTTTGTCTCCAACCAAGCTTATTCCCAAGCGATTTGCATTGACACCCTCTATGGGCTTGGGCTTTTCTAGAGCTTCAGGGAAGGTCCCATTCCAAAGGATTGTGCCATCCCAGGTGAGAACAGATGGATGTGCAGGGAGGAACTCAGCGCCAACCCCATGCTTGTATCCATTTGACTCCCTCCCATCATCAAGCCACCAAACAGCCTTTTACAGAGAACATTGTTTTCACCAGAAAATCTGGAGACTTGGAGGCTCAATCTCTAACCTAATGACCAAACTAATGCAGCCCAGTAATCTTAGAGGTGCCAGCACCAAAGGGAATCCTTCCACTGGCAAGCTGTGAAGGCTTTGTAAATCAAGAGTGTGTTTGTGGAGCACCAGCCCTGGGTAACAGCCAAGGTCCTGAAGGTTAAGGGATGATATGGAAATACAGCAGACCTCAAGGATACTGGATATATTTTCTATTTTCAGATTTATGTCCCTGTCTGGGCATGTGTTTTTTGTCATGCATACAGCATGAGCCCTGTATTTGACACTTTAAATTGAGGAACAAAGGACTGTAACTGTAGAGGGGGCTAAATTAAATTGAATTAATTTGTTTATCTTGCAAATCAACATCTGCTCAGACCTATTTCTTTCAACTCTGAAGTTGTCATAATGGAATATTTTGCCTTCTGCTCAGTCTAATTATAGATGCCTGAGCCAAAAGCTCTTAATTTTGCTCAACAGCCATCAGTGGGAGTTTTTCTGCCACACAGCTGAATGAAGGCTCTTTCTCAGGAAGGTGTTTTCCCCAGTGAGTTGTGTCTTGGTACCCATCTAAGGAGATGTTTTTGCACTGAATTAATTGAAAAGCTTCTTTTCAGTCCTGATGAAAACTATTACAGAAGAAGACACAGCATCCCAAGGGGTCAGGTCTGCTCAAGCAGGGATGGGAGGGAAATTCTCAGAAGCACACAGCTCTGTCATCGTCACTCTGCAGTGCCTAGGAGATGGACTTGTGCCACAGCACAAACAGGGCACCCCCACCCCTGAGGGCCCCAGAAAGGATCATAACTCCATAAGTATCCAGCACAAAAACCTTCCCTCCATCCTCATATCATCATAGAATCCCAGAATGGTTTGTGTTGGAAGGGACCTTCATGATCAACAAGTTCCAGCCCCTGCCATGGACAGGGACACCTTCCACTTGATCAAGTTGCTCCCAGTCCTGTCCAACCTGGCCTTGAGCACTTACATGGATGTGGCATCCACAGATTTCTTGGCAGCCTGTGCCAATGCCTGTCCACTCTCAGAGTGAAGTATATGCCAGGGGGGCTCCTGTGAGATGGAGATGCCCAGGCTGGGGCAACCATGGGGCTGGTGAATCACCCCAGCCCAGCACAGACATGGCCACAGGTTCAGTGGCATCAGCCTGAGGAGTCTCAGTCAGGTACAGACTTGTCCCCACAGCTTTGATGCAGCAAGTCTGTGACCTTACCAACCACAGTCACATTTCTGATCACCTCAAACTATATAGAACCTTTTTCTGCCACCTTCTAAAGAAGTCCAGGTGTCCCATGCTGTAATGATAGAGAACTGTGGTTTAATCTTTCAGGTTTCATCAATTTTCTAAGAAATATGAGGCATCCCCACTTCAAAAGGTCTCTGAAAGCAGAGGGGAATTTTCAGCTGCTCGCTGATGGAAATTACATTGTTTTATTTGCCAAATCAGGGCCAAACCAGGTTGGATGCAAATAAATACAGACCTGTTGTTTGCAGAGAAGGGTCTCTGTTGACTTACCCTACACAGAAAGATAGAATGACTTTTCTTTGCCTTGATTGTTTTGGCACAGCTCTGGGTGCAACAGCTTACTAAGAACTGTCAACACCAAAATCCAGATCTGCTACTGAGTAAAATGATCACTTGCTGCATTTCCAGGCCTTCTGACCACAGACCCTACTAGAAAAAGGGCATAGGGATAGAAATGTGAAGAGAAACCACTCTTCCCTCCCTCCAGAGCCATACCTGCCTCGGAGCTCCCTACAGGACTTTTTCGGGTTAGGAAAAGGTCCCCAGCATCTGTCAGTGCCTGCTCCCAGGGCACTCCTGCCTTGAGGCTCCTCAAGATGTTGTCTGCCTCCCTACTGCTGCTGCTGCTTATCAGCAGCCCTGGCTTGAGGCTACCCCAGCAGTGAATGGCCATTATTTCCTCTGTGGAGTTGCAGAGTTGGGTGAAACAAGAAGCTTTTTCCAGTGTTTGATATTCGAAGCTGGGGGTTGCAAAGTAATTAGCTCCCCTATCTGAAGTCATCTTCAGCACATCAACTGGGGCTTCTTTAACTAAGGCTCGTTTAAAAAGGGCATCATTAGCAGCACTGGGCCTCACACCCTTTAGAGTTTTTTCAGAGATGCTTGAGGAGGTGAAGTGTTTTTGCCCTTAAGTCACATATTTGAGTGCTTTTCTCTCCTTTAGAAATATGGCCTGGAAAACACAGCTGCCAAAAGCAGTTCCAGTGCAGGGTCTCTAGTGGCTTACCCAGAGGAGGGGTCAGGATGGATGTTTAACCTCTCTCCATGTGCCTACAGCACCTTCCTTCCCAGCTGTCTCTGGATCCTCTGTCAGAGCAGTTGCCTCAGAGGTTTCATCCTTGGATATGATACATTGGACTAGAACTTACGGCAAAAGTTTGATACTGCCATTTAAATATAAAAATAATATTTAAGAAAATAAATTTTAAAAGTGTCCTGAAAACAAGCCCACCCATTCATACCAATTGCAGGTTCATCCTCCAGAATCCTTGGAAAGGCACAAGACCCTAAGAGAGAGCAAATGCAGGAGTGGTCCAGATCCTGTAAAATGTGGAATAAGCAGCTGGAGGGCAGCTAGTGCTGTAGTTAACAATACAACAGATTCTAACTGGTAAATGGCACAAGAGACCCAGGACAAAGGGACAGGGCAAACCTCCTTGTTCCTCCAGACACTGGAGAATGCATTTCTCTGACCAGTGCCTGGGTGGTCTCTTCAGCTGGATTTTAAGTTCTAACGAACAAGGATAAAAGGTATGAAGTTGAGCAGGAATGTGTCTGGTGAAACCCTGGCCTGTGGCAGAAAATTCACGTTTTTGTAGGGCCAGGATTTGACACTCTGCCAGCTGGCCTGTGTCTGTACTCCTCTGTCAGGAGAGTGGCAGTGGCTGCATGTAACTGCTGTGCCCCAAATATCTGCAGGACCTTCTCTGCACGTGGCACAGGCTTTCTCCAAGATGAAAGGCTGGGGAAACAAAGGTAGCCCTGAATCAGTATCCTCTCCCAGAGACTGAGCAGGAATTTGGAGCACTTGAATAGTCCATCCCCAAAGAATCTTTTCCAGGTCTGACTGTGATCCTGGTGCATGCTGAGACAGGACTATGTGAATTTGTAATCAGTGCTGTAGACATGATTTAAGGCCCTATAATATGTATCTCATTATCACATCACAGTGCTTTGAATTGAGAAGCTCCAAGTATTGTGTTTTCCTGCATGTAGCCTGCATCTCAGATAACTCACACCACTGTAAAAGAACTGTCCTTTCAAACATGGCCTTAGCTAATCTGCATCCTCAGATAACTCAGGGGTCATCCCAGAGTATCAGTTATGTGTGTGGAACCATGAGGACAGGGTGGAAAATATCCAGTTCCCTCCTCAAAGCCTCCACCACCTCCTTCCCATAAAATCAAGTTTTCTGCAGTCCCCACCTCCCTTCCCGTGTGCAGCAGATGTGAGATGGGACAACAGAGCCAACAGCATCTCAGGCTGCTCACAGCTACCTTCTGGTCCAGTTTTGTTTCTACATGTAACTGGTGCTGGGCATGGACCATTCCAGGGGCTCCAAGGGACAGTCAGTGTGGTGGCAGCCTGCAGCTGCCAGCAGCTCATATAGGGAGGGTGGAAAGATGGAGAAAATCACAAGCTGGGCCCTAAAACTGTGCTGAAAAACAAAATAACTAATTCTTTCTCTATTGCTTGTGTTGCCCTCTCAGAGGTAACTCTGTCTAGATGATCTTCCTGAGTATTTTTTTCTTATTTCCATTCAGAGTGCAGACAGTAAAGCCTTCCTGATGCAAATTTCCACTCCAGCCTACAGAAGCTTGGCAGAGAAATTGAGCATTTACAGGGATGCTTGCTGCAGCCAGGAGCCTAAAATTAGACTTTTAACGCCAGTGCCAGCACCTGAGAGGTGACCTGGTTTTTAGAAGTGGGGGGAAATGTCAAAGCCTGGTCCATGTATGGCTCAATGCTCCATGACAGCAGCTGAGTCTGCAGCTGCTCCAGATCAGCTGCTTAAAGCCTGGTCTGTGGCAGTCAGAAAACCCAACTGCCCTCTCTTTAAGGGACCTACCTGCAGAGCTGTGTCATCTGTGGCAAATTTATTCACCCACTTTGCCTCCTCCAACCCCTTCTCACTCACAAAAATGCCTGATCATCCCTTTAAGGTCTGCTGTTGAACAATATGGCACAGAGGTTTATTCTGCTGAGGAGGTAATGGCATCGTGTATTTGCAAACATCAGCTCCTGGGCATTTCCCAGACTATGGGGTCTATTTAAAACCATAAAATGTATTTCAGGAGTTCCAAACAAGCCAACAAAATACCTCCCTGCCCAGCAGCAGTGATGCTGCTGGGTGCACACAAGGCCAGCCAGCTTTGGCAAGACAGTGACACATAAAACCTCTTTTATAACAAAACCTGTGAGTGTATCAACCCCCTTGCACATGCTGCACCTTGGGGCCTGTGTTTGTTTTTGACCAAGGTCATCACATGAATTATATCCTCATTGCAGGGTTTGTTAGAAAGGTCTTTGAAAGCAGATGAGATTGTGAAACACTCCTTTACTACACCTAACGCATTGCAAATAGCAGTGAAAAAACTGACAGCAGGCTGGAATGCTGAGAAAATTGCTTTGCTAAACTAAAGTGTTTAAAATAAACTTTAATGTTATTGATTTTAACCCATGTCGGGAAGCTGAGGCAAGGAACATTCTTTCTAGTGTAAATGAGTTCAGCTTCAAGTCTCTGTAAAATTGAAAAAAGCCACAACACAGGGAGTAAGAATTAATCTGTGAAAAACTGGAGATGTGTGAGCACGTCAGGATAAAATAAACACAGGCTGGGCATCCCTTAACACTTGCTCTGCTTTTGTTATTTTCTTTCACCAAGAAATATGAGCATCCTAGCTAGTGCTGTGTGCTCCGGCTGGATGAGGGATGCAGGCAGCCAAAGCCCACTATCCACTGTCCTCTGGGGAGGGTGAGCTCGTGTCAAGCTTGTGCCAGGCAGAACCAAAGGGCTGTTGCCTGTCCTGGAACTGAGCCAGAACCCTTCCAGAAAACATGTTTTAGGACACATCTCGTGTGGTTTCCGTTACAAAGCCACCTCCATGTCTTTGGAAGCTTCTGTAGGTGCCAGAGGGAGGTCGTGTCCCATGGTTCAGTCACTGGATCTGAGCTGGCACAAGGATGCTCATCAATGGGGAAGGGGGGGATGCTGAGATCACATGAAATTCTCTACTCATGCTGTGGAATGAGAAAGCAGGGGCAATGCCCGCAGACAGCTGCTAAACCTCTGGCCTTCATCTCCTCCCATCCCATCCCATCCCACCCCCATCTCACTGGGGATGTGGGAGTTGTCTTTGCACCACTGCAGAGAGGGAGGAACAACAGTGACAACATCAGGCGGTGGCTGAGGCCAGTGTGGGGGTGAGGATCACACCGAGCTGTAGGGCCAGTTCCCCAGCCCCGGGACAGCCCTGGGTCCTGGCAGGGCCAGCAGTGAACCAGGAGAGGAGGGGCAGTGCCGGGAGCACCCGGGGTGGGGAGCAGTGAACGGGCAAAAAATGGACAAAAAAATGGGCAAACAGCTAAAGGGGCAAGAAATGCACTAATGGGCAAACAGGCGTGGCACATGGCTCAGGAGTTCACCTCACTGTTGGTCCAGCATTTTTTGGGACAGTTTTCAGGGCACTTTGCAGAACAGTTCATGTGGCAGTTTGAGCAGGGCTCCTCTCTGACCTTCCCAGAGCAGCCAAACAGGCTCCTGGTGTGGAAGGATGAGCACGAAGAGCTCCTTTCAGCCCATCCCATTAGCATTCCCAGGGTAAGCTGGCACAGGGGAGCTGCCCCATGGATGCCTGGCTGATGGCTGTGCCACACTGGCAGGAGAAATGTACCTGGTGGGTCAGGCCCACTGAACACCAGTCCTGCCAAGCAGAGTGGAGAGGCAGTCAGACCCATCCCTGGACACTGGGATACCCCCTGTGTCCTCTCCGTGCCCTCTGGGTCATCCCTCCTGCCCCACAGGCTGGAACTGATGGAAGCTGCCAGGGCTTCCATAAGAAACAGCCATGGCTGTTTGTTATATAAGCAGCAAGTCACTTTGCCTTCAGGGTTGAGAGTGGAATATATTACACTCTTCTAGGAGCTTTTATACTTTCCAACCTTCCTCTTATCCCGTACCCCCTTTTCTGGCTGGACAAGTTCCATCTCTGCTCAGGCCCATCCACCTCCATTTGATGGTGACCCAAGCTAAACACAGTGTTTAAAGAGCCAAATAAACTCTCTCAAAAAGAGAGCTGGTAAATGCAGCCTCCTGCCCAGGCCATGTCACAGAGCTGGGCTGGGAGCGAGGTCTTTGAACTGACCTCGAATTTGAGTCTTTAATGCCCCATCCTGCCTCATGTCCCAGTCTCCTCGCAGGGGCCCTGAACTGAGAAGAGGGTCAGATTTGAAAAGGCTGCTTGCTTGCTTCTTTTTCCTGGAAATTTCCCAGCCAGCTGCTGCTGCGGCCTTGTCTTGTTTGGCTCACAAGGTCTGATAGGATCAGAGTCTGAGATAGTCCCCTGATAGGCCAAAATCACTGCTGTCACCTGCTCCTTGCTTGTAGGAACAAGCTCTCTAAGACCTGATGGTGACAGGTCTGTAAGATTCCTCTTCGGGGTCCCTCTGCAGAGAGGATGTTTTCAACACATCTTCCAGGTCCCTCCTTTCAAAAGAGAAAAGAATAACCCTGTATTTATCTCCAGGCTTTAATAGACATTGTAATGCAAAGCAGCTGCTCAGCCCCCGAGGGCTCTTTGCTCTCCTTTTGGCTCAGTCTCGGGATGTGAAAACAAGATAAAACCAAAATCTCCTGATGAAACATCCCTGCTGGACTGAGGAACTGGAGACCTATGATGGGAGTGCAAGACACCCAGCCCCAGCCCCATCTTGTGCTGGGCAGCACTGTGGTGTCATCCCCTATTGTGGCTTGGTCTCTCTCTGCCATAACCCCACTCCACTTTCCTGCAGCAGCTGAAGCTTTGGTGCTTTGATTTTTGCACATACCAATACAACCATGCTGAGTATTAAGATCCTACCTCAGGTCTCAGTTTTTAAAAATACGTATCAGTGTACATAATTTCTGAGGGCCAGTTTGCATCAGCAAAGCCCCTGGTGATGGATTTACAGGGATATTTGAGGGGTAAATAATAGTAGTAATAGTAATAATAATAATAATCTCCAATAAACTTGTTGAGGATAATGACTAGTCTGTGGGTGGTCACTGCAGTCAGGACCTCACATGACAACACCTCCCCATCCTGTCCCATCCAGAGTGCACTTGTGGCTCTGGAACTACCTCCATTTGGAATCGAAGTGCCAATTGTGGGCCAAAAATGGCAGAGCACAGCATAAAAAATAGGGTGCGATGTGGCCCTGGAGATCTATTTTTAGGCTTTCTATTTTGGACTACTCATCTCTAGCATAACATCTGTTGGATCATTTTATAGCTGTGATTGTTTACTGGTGACCGCCTGCCACTGACACTGCAGGGATTTGATAATAGTAGTTTTTCTGTGTATCTGTGGATATGTGTTACTGGAAGGCACTAAGGACAGGTGAATGAGCTGTATTTAAACACCACAGCCAAGGGAATAATTTTTTTAAATCAATCATTTTCTTGCTACTTGTAGGATTGTCTTGTCTGCAAAAGACAAAAGAAGGGATCTCTAAGCTCATGATTGCTGTTCAGAGATTACCTTGACTTTGACCCTTCTGCTCAGTTTACTTTGTTGAAGCTGCTGAAATCGTCATCTGCTAATGCCACAGAGTCAATTAATCCCAACTTCACAGTTGCAACTCTGGCCAGGGACTCCATGGTTTCTGCACTGTCGGTTCCTGTGAAAGCCTTATCTGCAGGGCACATCAGAGAAAAGAGAGTGAGAGGGTTTTGAATTATAAAATTGTGGTTTATTACAACAAAAAGGAGAGATAGAGAGGGAGAAAGGAAGAGAGGACGGGCAGTTTCCATGAGAGGAGAATCTATCTGGGCAGAATTTCCAGCAAGGCACATTTAGAGGCAGTGTGTAATTGAGATTACATTGATTTTCCTCCATTTACTGTAAGGTAACTGCGAGTGAAACTGTAACAGGAAACTTAGAAATGCTCTTCACAGAAGCTATATTTAGGCAGACACACTGACATGATACCACCGAGTAAAATAAACATGCAGGAGACAACCAGTCCTGAGAGACTTTCAGCTCCATCCGCCTGACATGAGCAAGGGGAATGCATTATTCCCAAGCCATCTATGTGACCTTTATGGTAGGAACCTATAGAAGCCAGCAGGCTGCTGGGCACCTTGGGTAAACTGGGAGGCATCTCCTTTAAACACGAGGGTTTTGCCTTCCCCTGCTAAAACAAAATGCCTGCTAGCCGGTTTGAGCACATCTCCTCTGGCTGCTGTTCCCTTTTATAAGGGGATAATTTATGGCTTGTTGTCAACAGAAAGAGCAACTATTTGTTTGCTGTGCAGGCTGGAAGAGATGAGTTTTCTCAGAAGTCTGGGTGACTTTTGGAATTAGGGGGCAGCTGCTTCTTTAAAGTCTCTGGCATGGTCTCCTGTGTGAAATTAAGCCATGCATGAGGTACAGCCTCCTGTCTCACTGATGCTATCACAGCGCACACAAGGGCCTGATTTTTGATGGGGCACCCAAAGCTTTACCCAACTGCCTATGCCAAATCCCCTATTGCTCCTTCACCCCTGGCAAGGGACACTATTTCCCAAAAGCATGGCGCCTAAGTCCCAGGGAAAGGGAGCAACCCTGTGCCCCAAGAGCTCTGATGGATTTCAGGTCTATTAGGGTCCAGATCAAGCATGGAAAAGTCACTTAACTAGCCTGTAAGTGGGAGGGATGATACTTTCCCTCCTCCCCATCTACACGTGACACACACTATGTAAATATTTAGTATTTGAGCGTACTAACACTTGCTGGAGCAACACAAGTGAATATCAGACCTGCAAACATTAAATCCAGGAATGCAGTTGAGAACACTGTTAATTTTTATCAGCTAAGTGCACACCTTCTCCCCTTGGCTGCAAAGACTGCTCTGTGATGGGAAGTGGACACATAAAATATCTGAAAAAAATTCAAGTTATTTCTCCTTGCCCAGTGTCCACACCAAAATTACCTTCCACAGGCTTCTCAGCTAAATCAACTCTGAATCAATAGTCTGCTTCTGCATCTGGAGGAAAGGTGCAGCAGCAAATCCCACTGCTGATACAGCAGCCCAATCTCTGTATCCACATGTCCACTTAGGTGGCAGCAGACCCCTGGCAAGGCTATAGGGTGACTGAAGCAATAAAGGTAGAGAAATTCAGCAGAAATTAAACCCTCATGAGTTGCAGCTCATCATGTGAGATAAGATGGGTAGGGTGAAATTAGGCTGAATTTCTTGGATTAGAACCAATTCAGCAAAATAGGGCTGGTGGACTACGATAAGAACTTACTTGCACAATCCAGATTTGGGATCTATGTTTTAATGAGGAAACAGGAGGGCAGGGATAAATACACTAACTCTCCCTACTGAGCCTATCTCCATTAATTACATAGTAACTATCAATTGATGCGGCATTGCCTGTTACTGCTATTTGTTAGGTGCCTCTCATTTTGGTGTCCCTTGTGATGGCAATGGTACAAAGGACATCATAGGCAGGCCAGCCGTGCCCTTTGTCCCACCCCAGCTCAGCCCCTCACATTGACCTGGAGCAAGCACAGCCCTGACACCCACAAAATGCAAACCTGCCACTCCAGATTGGGCACCCAAGGCTTTCCTTTCAAAACAGGATGAAGCTCCCATGAAACCTTTTCAAATACAAAACTGCATAATGTGATCCAGGGATGCTTTTCTCCTTGACATCCCCTGCCAGGAGATGGGATTGTTTCCCTTTAATACAGGGCCTGAAGTTTGATGCACGGCACCGAGTTTGAGACAAGGACCCCAAGTTTGATAGAAGGGCCCAAGTTTTATAGAAGGGCCCAAGTTTGATACAAAGGCCCCACATTTGACACAAAGCCCCAGGTTTCATACAAGCTTCAGGAGGCCTCTGGCAAAAGCAGAGACATCTTTGCCACCTCTTTGGGAAAGCGGCGCTGTCTGCGCAGCGCCAGAAGCTTGATGCAAGTGGAAACCACTGATTAGGAGCTCACAGGCACTGGTGGCACCTGGATATCTTTAAACAGGAGAAAGGGTGTGCTCCAGTGGTGTCACAGCCAAGAGTTGATGTGATGGGGCATGATGCTGAGGGAGGGAATTGGAGCCTGCAGAAGAGTGAGACAGGCGGAAGGAGTTGTGGACACCACACAGGCCGTGGAGTGCCATCTGCTGCTGTCTGGAGATGATGTGAGCTCTGCGAAGGGCACAACACTTAGGGGTCTACCTAATATGGAAGAAAAAGCAGGAATGAGCTCAGTGGTGCTGCATCTGCTCTCCCAAGCTAAGGACGAGGGAGGAAGGGGTCTGGCAATTGTATAGATCCACCAGCTGGCTCAGCACAGTCTCAGCGCAGACATCAGCCCTGCCCCAGCTCTGCACAGGAACACCTCTCCCAGTGATATTTTTCTTGCCACCAGAGCTTAATAATGCTTTGTGAGGTTTTTGGAGACAGGTGTCTGCTGCCCTTTCTCTCCTCACTGCAGAGCTGCGTGGTGACATTTTTTGCTGCTGCCTGCCTGGCTGGTTTTCTTGGCCCTCCCTAACACCCTGCAGGGCCTTTAGCAGTGCAGAGAGCAGAGAATGGCTGCCAAAGTTTGCAGGAGCAAAGGGGGATCTATAACTCCCAAAATAAGTGGATTATGCCATTTTGGTCCCCTTGGACCAAACCCAGATCCATAAAGACTGATTCTGAAGCTGTTTCAGCAGCACAATCCTTCTTTGCCTCCTCTGGATGGATAGAGCTGCTGCACCTGGATGTGACCTATGGGCTACCAAGGGAACCTCAATTGAAAAGGTGACACACAGGTGCCTTCTTTCCTCCAGAAGCCCATAGGTCCTCAAATCATGCCTTGAATCATGGCAGGGTTTTGCCAGAAGACAGAGGAGACTTTCAGCATCAGCCAAGCAGTGAAAATCCTCTCACCCCTGCCTGACTCAAGGAAATGCAGCTCCTTACCTTGGCTTCCTTCCTGCTTGACCTTCCCATAAATGCAAAGTGAGGTCCAGCTCTGGTGTCCATGCCTTCACTATAGACATGGTGAGCTCTACTGACAGGGCTGAGGCTGCTGGATTACTTTACTCTCAGGCAATGCTTGAGCTGCAATTTTTGAACAAGTGCTCTGGTGATTTTTTCATTACAGCATTGTGTGAGTTGGCCCCTCCTGTCATTCCCTTAAGAAAGACTGACTCAGGAGGAGAGCAGGTTCATTTGTCAGTGGTGTAACAGCTGCAGTTAAACACAGTTCTCATTCCCACTGTGCAGCTGACCAGCTTGTTCACAGGCTTACTCTGATCACCCAGCCATGATGCCTTTGCCCAGTCCATGCAGTACTTAGCAACTTAGCACTGAAAACAGTGATTTCTGAAATGTGGATGCATCACAGAATGATGAGACAGTTTCTGGATGGAAAATGCTTTGGTTTCTTATGCCCACCTGCTGCACTGCAAACCCTTTTCTTCCTCATTGAGAGGGAAAGCAAACAGGAAAATTGCATTTTCCCCCCACCTAGATGGGTCTTTGGATGTTGTGAGCTATATCACGGTGTAATTTCCCTGACCCCACCAGCAGCAGGACAGGTCTGGGCAGAATCCATCCCCAGTGCTGGGGATGGGGATCCCAGAGGAGCAGTGCTGGGGCTTGGCAGGGGGGCAGGGGTGGAGGGCCTGGCACGTGCCAGCAGCACCTGCTCACGTGTGAGTCAACTGCGGGGTGGGAGGCTCTTGAGAGAACATAAGAAGGAAAGCAGATATTTAAGAAATTAGTCACAAACATAATGGCTTAATCAAGAGCCTGTTGGAGGCATTTGGGTTCCATTTCACCAGAGGCTGCTCCAGCCACCTGGGCCAAGATGTGGGGATGAGGGGTCTTGTTCAACAGCATGGCTGGTTCTTGACATTCCTGCATCTCTCCACACCTCATCCTGCGCCAGCACTGGGGAAAATCCCTCCTGACACATACCTGCCCGTAGAACGTGTCTGTGAGCCTGCCTAGGAAACTGATCCAGCTGGAAAATAGCACAGGGAAGGAGAAAAAACCCCCACATTTCCCCCATAACCAGCTCTGATCTCTGACATTGTCCTCACCAGACCCCAGTATCCTTCCAGAAGCATGGCCAAGAGGATGGAGAAAGTTGCTGGGATGGAAGAGTGGGAAGGGATTTTTTGGAAACTCAGCATGGCCAGAGCTAATGAGCTCAGAGAGGCAGGTTGTCCCACCACCCTGTACCAAGCTGATACCTGGGTCACCATGCTCATCCATGTGGGCATCACCTTGAGGCCTCCAAAGGCTCCAAAAGAGACAACACAGGGGTGGCCTCCCCTCCCTTGCACTGCCTGATGCTCCTTTAGCTGCTGCTGTTTGTCGTATTTATATTTATAATGACAACCTCGGTGCCTTGACAAACCAAGGGAGCAAAGGGATTAGATACTGAAAAGCATTTGATGTTGGTACTGTTCACATTTGGCAACATCAGTGCAAAATGAACACTGAAGGTAAACCAAGGGTATGTACTGAACAGGGAAGGAAGAATTGTTGCAGGAACAAAGAAAATTCAGAGGGAATCATGTGAACATAAGGATTCAGGAGCTGAAAGGAGTTGTATTAATAGCTGTCTACTTCATTTCAAGTTCTGTCTGGAATATATTCTAGTAATAGATAGGAACAGAGGCACACTGCTATTAGTAAAATTAGTCGAAACATTTCTGCCGAGACATTTTTGCTGTAAGAAACTGTAAATTTTACTATACAGAATTGTTTCTATATTCTGTAGGAGAAACTAGGTTTTCCTGAGGAAAGCCAAAATGCTTCACTGCAACTAAAACTTCATTTTGTGAAAAAAATCTCAGTGGGAAAAGGGCAAGAAGAGATAAGGAGAGGATTTTCTTAGTCTGCTCTAGCCATGAACCACTTTGAGGCTTGATATCTTGATTTCATGACCTCTAATAAAAAGTTAAGCTACAGGACAAGTCCCTGCATGATGAAATAATTTTCTTCTCTCTCTACAAAATGCTTCAGATGATGATTGGCACAATGCAAGAAATTCTGATAAGAGATACTGTCAATAAATCCCCAGCTGCATTAGGATATAAACATAGAAGACAAGTATTAAAAAAAAATAGTAACAATTTATATTAAGAGCATTCAGAATAAAAAAAAGTAGTTGGTGTAAACAAAGCCAGAGGTTTGAGTTAGATCTCTGGTTTTGTTAGTCCAGCTACTTCAATCTGACTCAGGAACTGAAGACAGAATATGGCCTTTTCAGTGTACAGCTACCGTTTGATAATCAGGTCTATGAAAATGTGCTATCACAACTTAAATTGTTACTTCTTATCTCTTGCCTGAATGCAAGCCCTTTGCACAAAGAAGTAAGATTATGTGGCTACATTTTCCTTACAGTAAAACAAACGGGAACAAGGAGGGGATAAAAGCCACCAGCAAAACCCACTCCTTCTGTTTAAAATTATAGATGTAAGCAAAGAGCCCAGGGAGCAGCCCATATTAGGCAAAGTGCACTCTTTTCTTGTAAAAAGTTTGAAGAATTGAAGGTCTGCTCTCCCCACTTAGGACCGTCAGTGCGCTTGTGTACTGGGAATGAAAACAAGAGGAGATGTGAGGATACGGGAGCGAAAGGAGGGGCTGGCTGCAGGGACTGAGGGAGGATGGGGTGATGAGACCTGCACAGAAGGAAATGATGGGGCCACCAGGGCTCCAGCGTGGTCCCCATGGCTGAGCTGGGATCAGTATCACTGCTGCACCTGCTCTGCAGCCAAGGGGGACCTTCTGGCCAGGGCAGCTGCGGGGAGATCCCCGTGCCAGGGGCTTGTCCAGGTTTCCCACCTCTGTGCTGCTGGTGTCAGTGATGGGCCATGCTCAGCCCCATGCCTGATGATGCTTTGCATGGCAGCACCATCAGACAAAGCCAAGGCAGAGCACTCTGCATGTGATGACACAATCAAAGCTTGTTTTAGCTCTGAGAGCCTCGCTGTACAGCACAGCGCTGGGTAACCAAGTGAGGGCATGGTGAGTAATCCAACCCACCAAAGCACCGTGTAATGCTACACCTGGGTCAGGATCCCAGGTATGGTTTCTGCCAGCTCTGCAGCTGAAAATGTGCTTTCTGGTATCTGGTCTCTATCAAGCTTCAGGGATCAGATTGGTTTATGAACCTGCTTATATTAAGAGCAAACAATTTATCACTGCGGATTTTCCGTGGGGTTGCCTCACTGTTCCCCTGGTTCCACAGCTACCTGCCCCCTAGAGCTCAAACCTCAGCCCATGGCTTCTGGGAGCTGTGCAGCATGTGATGACTCTGTGGGTACCTCTCCCTCCTTCTGCCCTCCAGGCACAACTCAGATCTGGCATTTTAAACCTTT
Organism: Sterrhoptilus dennistouni; assembly: GCA_013397095.1. Taxonomy (NCBI): domain Eukaryota; kingdom Metazoa; phylum Chordata; class Aves; order Passeriformes; family Zosteropidae; genus Sterrhoptilus; species Sterrhoptilus dennistouni. The sequence goes on from VWZU01011557.1 coordinate 687,622, forward strand.
CTTTTTAATTTTTCTGTCATGCAAGGTGCTTTTGATGACAAACATCACCTAAAGGGTTCTGGTGTGTAAAATGAGTGAGAATGATGCACTCTCTGTGCTATACACTATTTCCTTCTTTACCTGCCATGGCTTTTGTGTTGCTTACACCATGATCAATAAGGTGTGGTTTTTTTTCCCAGATGGACTCCACATACCATACCGTATGTTTAAAATTGCTTCATCAACAAATCAAAGTAAACAACCTTCTCTCCCCTGTGAGATGATGAAAAACATAAATTATGTAGTCTTTAAACAACTGGTAAAGAGTTTCCTTATTAGGCTTCAGGGTCCTGTGTGTGTATATGCCCATTGTAAAATCCTTGTCATTCCTGGGTCTGTAGGTCTGTATAATGTTCCTCACAGGTTCAATTGAGTGGTCAGCATACCAGTCTTGGACTGAGGGATTTGACATTGACATCTATGCATATATATATATATAAACCACAGCAAAAATATTAAAATCTCTGCTGTTTCTTTTGCAAAAAAATTCTTGATCATGAAAGCTTGCCTTGCTTTCAGGAGATTTTTTTTTTTCATTTCCCTTCTGTAGCATTTTCTCCATTTCTTGGCCTGCATAGAATTATCTCTGACATTCAACATTTTGATTCAACCAGGTAAGACACACATCACCTCTGGCTGGGGACACAACGTTGTCCTTCCCATCATGTGAGATTTAGCCCACCTCCGTGTCCCTCAGACAATGGACCCAGCCACATCCTCACCACCTGCCCTTCCCAACCTGCCACCTTCTCCTGGCCACAGCACCAAAGCACCTGGAAACCGCGAAGGACCTTGGCTGAAAACTGATAAAGGATGCTGAAAACACTGACTAAAATTGCATCAGCAGCTTTGCTCAGTCTTGCCATGGCCAGCTGAGCTGTGGCAGACATCTGGGTGAGCTTCCCAGGGACAGTGGGTAGGAAGAGCCCTGAGGGGCTGTACTCACTGCCCCAGGATGGACATGGCTGTGGCCATCTCCTACCCGAGACCCAAGAACACCTGCAAGTGTGAGAGTTACAACACCAGCCATTCCCTTCATAAATAATTTTGCTTAAACAAATAGTACCAAGTTCATTGTACTTGTTATGGGAATTATCTTGAATAAGGCAAATACTGAGGTTATCAGAGAGATATGTCTTATCTAAGGCAAATGGCAATTTTTAGGGGGGTCATCACTGTTGACTGATTAAACATGTTCCTGATGGGATGTCTGGCATGTCCTTATCCATAGAAATGCCTCACTTTTTCTGGGTAGCCTTTGAGAACCAAAGCATGTCCTGGTATCTTGCCCAGCTTCTATTTCCCATGCAATTACCTGTTATCTCAAAGCAAATGTGCAACAGAGGAGGAGAACCAACAAGAACTCTTCAAACTGAGCTGCTGGACCACAGCTATGCCTCCAAGTATTACAGCAGCACAAATAAGAAGTGTGTGTAGCCAAATGGACTCGATATCCCACCATCCTGGCCATTCTCCATCTCCTTTCTACAGAGGCTTTCAGCCCGTCATTCTGCCATGTCTCATTTGAGATGTAACTGACATTAAAGATGGAAAATCTTTCAAGTTACTTTAACTGAGTCGATGAACAGCCATCTCAGGATCAAGCCATGAAACTGCAATCTGAGGATGATCTTTTTCTTTACCTCTTACTTCTCATGGACTGGTAAGGAACAGTTTATATCTTTGAAAATGTAATTAGGACTGGAAAACCAAGTACTGCACAGGTAAACCAGCAGCATTAAGGATGTCTTCTACTTCATCAGCACCTCAGTGTTCATGACTCATCCAGACCAATTGCTCTTTGCAGCAGCTGAGCAGCTTGCCAGCACTGAGGAGCCCAACTGCATGACTCCCTGAGAGACCTGGTGACATTACTTCTTTTGGAAAGCTTTAAAAATGAGAAACTAGGACATTAAGGTCAAAATTGCTACTTTACCAATTACTAAGAGTGCTCACCTTGAGATTTTTCTGAGAATGTTCCATATTTCAAAGCACCAAGCAGACTTTATGGTTTGAAATAAAGACTTTGCACTGCCTATGGGCACTCAAAACACCAGAACATTTGAAGTATTAATGCAGAGCTTGTGCCCTCACATCCCTGCTGCAGCACAGCCAAGTCAGTGGGTATCTCCCACCTCTCCCCTCTCTTCCCACCTGAGGTGCACCTGCACACACCTGTAGCTGACCCATGAAGGGACTGGAGAGACACAAGAGCAAAAAGCAAATGATCATTACTCTCCAGGGACTTTATTTTGGCTCTTCACATGGGAGGCACTCAGGTGCTATAAAATGTGGTGGCAATGTATCTCAGTAAAGTAAATTAGTGTCTTATACTGTGCACAGAAAAAATGAGGAATACACCAAAAAACTGCATGTGAGTACATTGCCACATACTTTGTGCAGCTTGCATGAGGGAGGTGCAGGGAAGAGATGATTTCTCCAGGGTGTAGGAACACCATCCTCAGACCATCTGTTCTCCCTCATCTAACCCACCACCTGCTTTCTTCAGCAGCCGCTGAAAGAGCCCCCCAGAGCCCTGTGTGCTCCCAGTGAGCCTCCAGCCCCTCCTGGAGTGCAAAGGCTGAGAGCTGGAGGGAAGCAGCACACAGCACATGAGGAGTGCCCCACCTTCTCTTACAGCTGCATTCACCTTGTGTCCAGGAGCAAAACAGATGGAAATCACCTCTGTCACTGCCACAGAGCAGGGTTTGCCCCTTGCGCCCTGTTTGGCTGCCCATGCCCAGGCTGTGGGAGAAACCAGGGAGTGCATGGTGCATGGATACCAAGTTGTTCTCATGCCATAGGAATACTGGCCATGTGGGAGACATCCCAGCTGCTGAATGCAGCCTTGGCCAGATGGAACAGGGGCTTGATGAAAACAACTCCTTGAGCTTAGTTAAGGAGATTGTTTTCTATTAAATGTGTGTTTTCTAAGGTGATGAGTAATTTGAAGGTGATTTTTGCCTTTGATGTCTCAGCACATACTGGAGTTGACTTCTTTAACCCCCTGCTCTTTAAGCACATCAAGGTAAGACTATCCACATTTTCTTCCCTGATATTGGCCCTATCAGTCTTTCCTGGTGCCACATTATTTTTATCTGATTACTCCTGTAATCAGGTGTCCCTACCCATGGCAGGGGGAATGGAATAGGATGAACTTTAAGGTCCCTCCAACCCAAACAGTTCTCTTGTTCTATGATTCTAATTTTACCTGTCCCCCTGGAGTATCAGCCCTCACATCTTCACCCTTGGCTTTGGAGCAGAAAGGTTAATTATCTGGAAAAGTGAGAAAAACTTATTTACTGTGAAAAACCAAACAAAGAAACAAAGCAGCTCATGCAAGGAAAGCTAGAGATAAGCATTTAAAAATCCTAAATATCTGACATTTTACCTGCGTTGAGGTTTTTCTGCCTCAATGCAGTTTAACATAACATTAGGGACCTGACTCCTGTTCCATTTATCTCACTGAAATAAAAAAAAAAAAAAGAATAAATCCATTCTATTCTGAGGAATGAAACCATTTTTAAAAGGGCTGGAGGTCACCAGTAGGCGTATCAAATCTAGGCAAATTTACATGGTGTAGGAGTCCCCAGCTTTTGAGCCACAGTGTAGCTATTAAGTGAAGGATCAGGGGTTCATTATATTAATCTGGCACTTGGTACAAGGTAGCAGGTGACTGGGGAACACGTTTCAAGCAATCACTGTGAGTCAGATTTAACTCACGCTTTCTTCGAGGGCTGCTCACCATTATCTCCCACAGAGACCTTTTCAGGCATCAGGGTTGGGGGAATATTCACCAGCACCTTTCCCTCCTCATTAGATGGAGGCATGGAGAGTGAGATGGAGCAGGAGGTTGATGCCTGCACACCCACATCCACCAGGACCAGCCTGGGCTCTGCAGGGAGCAGCCCCTCCAAACCCCTGTTTCAGCATCTCCTACCCAGGGTGGGAACTGCTGCCCATCCTTGCCCATCCCAGGACAGCTCATGCTGGTACAGAACCAAGAAATAGATGCTGTTTACATCTCCATTTCCTCGCTCTAAATCTCAAGAGGATTATGAGGTATATTTCGTTTTCATGTGCTGTGTTCCTGAGGTGCATCCTACATTTCCTGCTTTTGCTTTTGCCTGTGCATGCACTGGTTGTGTGGATACTGCCTTAGCTTTAGCTCAGCTAAGCTTTTTTATCTGGACTCTACTGTTTATTGCTTAATACATTCCCAAATAGTCATTTGGATGCTGAATACAAGCCTCGTGAAAGGGAGAAAAGAAGTGGAAGGGCACTTAAAGCAGATTTAAAGACCTATTACAGTAACCAGCAGTTTGTGCCATATACCATATAGCAAAACCTACCATAACCCAGATATTCCAGACAGATTTTTTTTCTGTTATTTATCTATTCACCATTATTAGCTCAAAATAGTATTTTTCAGTGTATGGGCCTGTACCAGTGCTACTTTTGCACATGGGTAAAAGACCCCGAGCACGAGTGCACAGGTCTCCAGTGGAGATGTAAATTTGCAGGTCTGTGCTTCCAAGCAGGTCCCTGGCAGTGCTGGTGGCTGGAGGAAATGTTCAGGGAGGAGGAGCAGCACCCATGACCCAGCAGTCTGCCACAGAGAAGAGCTGCTAATGGCACTTCTTATCTCTTGGCAAAAGCTGCTGCTGATTGTAATTTCCATTTCCACCCATTCCCACCTTCTACTAGGCCATTTTGTCTCCTGCAGCAAAGCAGAATAATGTATTTGTGATGCTGAAGCACAGTCACCTCAGTGGCCAGCAAAGCAAGCCCTGTAGTGCAACTTACTTAGAAAGTTATTGCCATGATTTCGAGATGTTCTGGTATTTCTTTGGTTCTTCCTCACTCATCCTTCTTCATCCCTCTGTTTTTTTGCCACCAGGACTGCTGTCATAATTTCTGGTTTGCACCACAGGCAGAGGCACCTGCAGTGACCAGATCTATTCTGTGTGTGGCTCAGCCTGAGCCAACACCTGCACAGCTTTTGGAGCAGCAACCTGCTCCATCAGGTCATAGTGCTTCCTCCACAGTCATGGGAGGACTTGGAATTGGTGTAACTATTTCTGTGTCCAGTATTCAGATTTGGGAACAGGGCTTACAGTCCCAAATCAGGCATAGTACTTCTCCTAAGTGCTTTGTGAACCATCCCAGCTTGCAGACCCTGCCTTCCCAGGAGGTCCCCAGAGGGAAGCCAAGGGTTTGCATTGCTTATGCTACAGATCCATGTCCATGTTGTTTGGTGGTTAAGTCAGGTGTGCTGGCTCTATGGATGAATGGAATGATGAGAGCATTAGGGAGATTTGGGGTAATGATGACTCCTTATGGTCACACTATTGTCCCTTCTCCAGCACTGGGTGAGCCCCAGCTGTGAATCTCACCATGTACTATGTTTTCTTTATCTTCTACAAGGTGTGTGCAAAAGACAGCTCTCCTGGTGCAGCAGCACTGCTCCTTGCTATCTTTTCCTGGGACAGAAGGCTGGCAGATGGGGATTGGCTGCAGAGCCAGGCTTGGAACCCCTCAGAGAGCACTGGAGTTTAAATGTCTGTTCCTTCAGCCTGCAGTGAAGGCAGAGCCTGTTTGCAAATCTGGATTTCACCAGGGCTCAAAAAGTCAAAAGTAAAGGCATCATGTGGTTTAAATAGGGCATGTCTGACTTAAATGTTCTCTCAGAAGAGCTTTTCATCCTTCCTCCACAAGCCAGAAGGCAAGGATCAGTCCCCTCTGAAAGATCATCAGACCCTCAGAGATGTTTAGAGACACTAGTGACAGGCACATCTTGAACTCCTCACAAAAAATAATCTGCTATGACTGTTATAAGTTAGTTGGGGGTTTATTTTCTTTACAGCCCAAAGCCCTACCTCTTTGGGGTCTGTGTTGGTTTGAATATGACTGAGAGGCCCAATGTCAAACACGGGTTTTGAATAGGATCCCAAAGAGCATTTGCTTCGTTCAGACCCCGAATACGATGGCGAGTGCCCAACAAGTGAGTCAGTGAGGTTCTGTGAATCTGTTTATCAGACAGCAACAATCATTTGTGGAAATGTCTTTGGTAGCAACAGAAGAGTCTATTTGATGGTAGCACTGACTAATGTAAATGAGGATTAATTAATGTTTTCCTGCAGTGATGTTGGCACTGATAGTGCCTTATTCATGTAATTTAATTTCTATTGACAGGCTGCTAATGGAAATGGATAGCAATGGTTGCCTCTTCCATCAGGCATGCTCTGCCACAGAAATAATTCTCCAAACTGGCAGTTGGACTCATTCATTACTGAAAATGTGAGGCAGTAAAAGAGGATGAGTCAGAAATAGGAAACAAAGCAACTTATTTTCTAATTCACAGCAGTTGTCTCCCAGGTGTTCGAACCAGGACAAATTTGGAGGTTCAGGTCTGATTTGGGCTTAGCTGCCCCTGAAGCCCAGCTTCAATTTGGCCTCAAAACATGAACATGCAGCCTCACAGTGGAAGGAGCATATTCCAAGCGGGATGTGCCCAAGTCCCACAGCTCAGGGCACAGGAGGGGAGAGGCTCAGCTCCCGATGTCTGGCAGACCAGGGGCCAGGGAGGAAGGGTCTAGCAGGGTTAATGTGCATCAAGTCACATCATTCTCTCCCTCTGGAGAAATCCAAAGCTGTCCATACTGTGAACAAGGCCCCAGGCCCCAGGAAAGCCACTCAGTTTATTCTAAAGCAGTAACCAGAAACAACTGCTGGTGTTCAGAGATGGTTTGAGTTCAGCAAAAGATTCAGGTTGGGACACCCCTAGGGATTGAGAAAAACAATCTTCTGGTTTCCTTCCACTGTTCAATTCCACAATGTCCTCAATTGCTCCCCTCAATGTTTGGAAGTGCAGTTGAAAAATTGCTGCTCATGAGAAATCATAGAAGTTGGAAAGCAGAAAAAAATACTCCGGTGGAAAAATGTCTTCCCTCTTAGCTAAGTAAGTAATGTACAAAATCTAATTGTCCTGGGTTAAACCACAATACATTTTTTTTTCAGTTTTATTTAATTAATTTTACATACTGCTTATTTTTTGAGCAAAGATATAATTTCCAAGTCTCCTTTTGCCCATGGGATGAATTTCTAAGGGACCGCAATTTTCCTCTGTATTGAGGAAGCTCCACACGAAGATGACTGAAAGGTCTCCTGGGAAACTGGGAAATTACCATTCCATCAGAGCCTGACACATGCCATCACCCCTCTCCTTGCAGAACTGAATGGCAGGGAACCATCTTTCAACACCTCAGTATCTTCAAGCCCCACCAAATGTCTGACACTGAAGAAAGTTTAGGTGTTGAAGGTCTTCCTATGATCACCCTGAAATATTCATGACCACATTTTGTCATCTTGCTTATATCACAGTCAGGAGAAAAATACTTTGGAATGCGAAATGTGCCTTTTCACTGTAAGTGGTAGGGCTGGAACAGGAGCAACACAGTAACCCACCATGAGCAGCCTGGAAATGAGGCACAGCAGCACCGCTGGGAGAGGCAGCAGCAGCCCCAGGAGGAGCCCCGTGGCCAGCAGCTGCCCCACAATTCTGCCTGTCCCCACATGCAAGGGCCTGCAGCTCTTCCCTCTAATCTGATCACCCATTTACCTGCTCGACATTAGCATTTGCCTAATCCTCATGCCTTCACTGCACTCCATCCTTGTCCTTTCAAAGCAGAGTCATAACCTCTCCCCTCCGGCCATGCTGCTGCTGCTGCAGCTATCCCCATTCTCTGTCCAAATTGGAGACTTTAGTTTGATGCTTCTGCTGTGGTCTCATTGCAGCAGGAGTGAGGAGAGTCTGGCACCTCGGAAAATGAGATCTATGCCAGCTAAAGTCGAGCATGCAGAAGCAGGGAATAGTGAAGCTGTGAGGGGCTGTGATGCCCAAGTGAATCACAGTGGTACACCCTGCATCAAAGTCTGGGTCTGGGTGAGATCAGCAGGGCTCAGAGCTGTGCTCTGAGTGGTGGCAACAAAGCTGTGGTGGCTCAGCCTGCACAAGCCTTCCCAATGTGCTGGTAGCTGAACGCTTTGCTGCAGTATAATTTATTCCCCACTGCCTTCTGGGATCTCTCCTTGCTGCTTTGGATAGGGAGGAGCCAGCTGTGGGGATCAGACTCCGTGGCTGCCACGATGGCACACTCAGATGAGGAGCCAAACTCACTAACAGCCCTAGGAGGCCATCCACACCAGGCTGGGATGCAGTGGTGTTCCTCATCCCTTCTCCAACTGATGTCAAAACAAAGATAACTGTGCCAGGAGGTGGGGAGAGGAAACAACTTCCTGAGCTCATACTCAAGTCACCCCTAAGGAAAGCTCCCAGCATTTAAAACTGAAAAGATGTGGAAAGATTTGGGGGGAACAGGGACTAGAGCACAAGGCTTTCTTCTTGCCATTAAGCAAGGCCAGGGTTGTATGGAAGTACAGTGACCCTCATCAGGCAAACTCAATGGTTAGAGAAAACAGACAAGTTTAGAGCTCTAAAATCCCTTCTTTGGGTTTGAAAAAGAAGGAGCAGTTCCAGTCTAGGTATATCTGAGCACAACCTAGGGACTTTAATTTTGTTAATTACTCAAGGTAAGTGAAAAGAAGGGCTAGCACCTGCATAGAAGAGAGGACTGTTAAGAGGTGATAAGGTTAGCAGAAAAAAAAAGGGCAAAAATTACTGCCTAAGGAAGGGAGAAAGGTTAGTTCAAGGCAAGACCTGAGGAAAGGTGTTAATAACAGCATGCAGAATCCTCAGCCTTTTGCAGTCAGCAGAGCTATGGAGCCTGGCTCCCAGCTCACCTTCATCTCAGAGGTATTTCTCCCCTTTGCCCTCCCTTCCTACAAGCCCCTGCTTGCACAAAGTCCTGAGCGTGCCAGCTGTGACCGGACACCGACTGTGCTCCCTAAGGGGCAGAGGGGATGGTGTTTGGGCCTGTCCCTCTTCTGAAATGCTCTAATTAGGTGACTACAGAAAGTGACTTCAGTCCACCTCCTGCCCCCTCCCTGCCTGGGGCAGGGACCCGAGCAGCACTCTTGGCCCCTTTTAAAGGGAATGTCAGATGAGGAGTGTGCACTAGGATTTCTCTTTCCTCTTTCAGCATCTTACAGCCACGTGCTGCAGCTGCTGCCTGGGTTGGGGTCCTCACTGCCAACAACATCCTAAACCTCAGTGGTCTCTGGCAGCAGGCAGGGGCAAGCAGGAATTCTATCCAGATTGGAGGCAGGGGGTGTGTAGAAGAGTGGTCAATGCATTCCTGTGCTGGACAGAAACTCCAGCTGTGTGCCATGGGATGCTGGATGCTAAGTGCTCAGTGCTCCCAGTCCATGCTCTGACCACGCCTGCATGTGCTCCTTCTGTGTGAATTTGGCTGTCCTAAACTCCTTAGTTGATTTTACAGGCTGCCTGAAGTGGGTGCAGCACCCACAGGACTCCACAGCTTGGAGGTCTTGTGTAGAGGCTGAGCATCAGCCTGCCCCTGCCTGAGCAGCGGTGGGTGCCCAGCAGCACCCCTGTGAAGGTGTTGAAAGCTACCACCTCAACAGAGCTGGGCAGCTCTGTGGTGGGCAGAAGAGGTTCAGCCGTGGTGCTTCCCCTTATTTTTGTCACCAGTATTCCTTGCTGAAGAGCTGACAGCAGCTCTGCAACAGGTGATGTCCCACTGGAAGCACAAGGTTGCCCAGAGGCTGGGAGATGCCACACTCCTGGAACTGAAATGGGTGGACAGATGATATCTTGTTTTCTGAAAGTCACTTTTGCACTGTTAGGTAGTTCTACATTTTGGGCATTGACAAACATCTTAAAAGCCAGTCCTCCACATTTGATCCCTGAGAGGCTGAGCACTGAGCCTCTATCTGCAAGCTTCAGCATTTTCTGCTGGGGTACCAATAATTTCTTCCCCTGCTCTGTGCATTTGCTGCTTGATAAGTCCATGTACTGACCTCTGTGAACACAGTCATTTAGATCATCTGTCGAGGGGATGTGACTCAGGACCCGCTTTTTGCTGGATGCATGGGGAGCACGTAGCAGTGTCTGACAAGCACGCTTGCTGATCTTCTGATAATAACACCATGTCACCCTGTGTCTTCAACACTCCCATCCCACACAGGCTTTCCATATCTGTTTCACTTATAGAACACAGTAATTATGTGTTCCACACATGAAGTTATGATGGCAGCCCAGCATTGTTCAGCTGGCAGTGTTTCAGCTCCGGTTGTAGACTACTCTTGCTGCCCGAGAGGTAAACAAACAGCCTATTTAATGAGTACCAAATTCTGTCAATGCTGGTAGTTGCTATGGTGAGAATTCCCAGCGCGACGCTGCAGCCCTTGGTCACTCCAGGCAGAAAAACGTGGGCGTTTCGGATCACAACACTCTGTTTACCAAGGTGGCTCTGAAACACATAGGAGGGCAGGGGTGGAGACTGCTGGAACAGGGAGCCTGCTAAGGAAACTGCTAGAAACAAACACTCATGGATGGGAAGATTTAGGAATAATCAGAAAACCAGCTCAGGTCAGCAGCACCAGATTCAGCACTGGCTCACTTGCTGTTGCATTGGTATTTTTCAGGGCAACCTGGAGCATGCAGGGATCCAGAGCACAAAATCCCTGGGCACAGCAGTCAGCAAAGGCACCAACCAGCAGCTGCAGATGGAGAAATCTCTGTGCTTTCAGCCCTCAGGGAAGGCTGTGCAGAAGAGATGAGAGGGCTGATAGCACTTTGCTTGATCTGCCTGCTGCATCCTCGCTGCTCCAGGAGGATTGCAGGCTCTGGGGCTGTCAAACCGTCAACTTTCACTTGGTTTGACAACAAACTCACTTCACATACATGGTTACACTTAAAGAAAATAAGAGGAAGAAAAAAAGAAAGCTGTTGGAGCAAGCAATGCCCACAGATGCTTCCTAGAAGTAGAACGTTATTTTGCGATCTGGCACCAACATTTTAGCAGCCTATAAAAGGTAAAGTTGGTACTACAGCCAGCCATTTGTACCGTACAAATAAGAGCTGTGAATATATTCTGGAAGTAATGTCAAAGAGGACCAGATGGGAAATGAGCAGCATTCATTCTAATTTAACAAAGACAGCTAACCCAGAATCTGCATTAACATGTAGCATTTTTCATCTGCCTCCATTCAGAACAGATTCTCAGTATCATTTCCAAGGAAAGGAAATTGAAGGAATACTTAGTCCTCGGTGAATTACTGTTCTCTCATAATTGGAGAAGTTTGGCATCCGAAGCCAGGTGTAATATGTTTTCCCTGGAAATGTATGCAAGGACACAATACACCCACAACCCCCTGCATTCAGGCGTGCAGCCAGCTCTGTGTGTTTTGGTCCATGCTGGATGGATCCAGGCTTTCAGAGGCCTTGGGCACATTGCTGGCCTGCAGAGAGAAGTTTCACAAGGCAGGGCAGTGAGGGGAGGCTGTGCCAGGCCTACAGAGGGTCTGATGCCACAGCTGGAGAGTCTCTCTCCAGCCTCAGGTGAGTTTGCACATTTCAGTGACAGCACGTCTGATTCCTTGTTTCTTTGCATGAGGGCAACATGGCTTGGTTGTGACATATGCTTTAGACACATGCTTTGAGGGCTGAACCCAAATTCGAAGGCTAACAAATCCTAGATGTAGATTTTTAAATTGCAAGCTCATTTTTTAGTGTTCCAGGATGCATTGAGTTCTCTGTTTGAGGGGAGTGATCCCATGGTACAATATGTTGAAGCATTTCTTCATGTATTTAGCAGAACCTCTGATCCTATTTTTAAACAAAGCACTATTTCCATCCCCTCTTTTTTTTCTTCCTTAAATATTTAGAGGGAATTAACCACAGAATACAAGCCACATCCTGAACTTCTTTTTTTCCAGCATAAATTCAATCTTTTTATTCAAAATTGTTCATTACTGGAACCTCTCTTAACTTCCAAGTTCCTTTGTGTAACATTTCTCTTTTTGAAAATCCAGAATTGCTGCAGTTCCCCCAAGCCCCCCATCCTGACACATCACAAAGCCAAAGTTTTATGCCATTCCACTCAGTGGAGCTCTGCATTTAAGACATGCCATTAATTCACAATGAACAAACAGGTATCAGCTCTGTTCCACAGCACTCTTCCCTTCTCTGGGAGAAATGCATAGACACAATCCATGCTGGCTCCTGGAGCTTTCTGCTGCTCAGCAGTGTTTTCTCAATATTTTTGGCATCCCCTGGGCCATTCTGCCCCATAAGCAGCCTGTCCTGATCCAATCCTGGGGAGCCCTGCTGCAGAGACTCTCTTTTAGTGACAGCAAGCAGAACGAAAGCCTGAAAACCAGTTGAGGTCAGACCAGATCACCACCAAGTTCCTGACTGACCTTGAAAACCTGATAAAAATGCACAGCTCTGGCGGCAAGTTGACACTGTACACAAAACGCTTTTTGTATGGCTGCAGTCCTAGTTTAATGGATCCCTTCAGTCCTTCAGCCTTCCCTATGCAGAATCTCATTTGGAGAGACTGCATGTAACTCCTGGCCAATGATCTGCATCTGCTCAAATCCTTTTCCTATCTCTCCCAGTAATACTTACAGTATGCCCACTTGGTATGCAAAGAAACCACTTTCAGAAGCAGAATAGGATCTCCAGCTTCCCAGACTAAGGTGGCCCTCAGCCCCAGGACAGTTGTGCTGGCTTTGCTTGGTAGCAGACCCTGTGCACCACAGACAGACCAAATCCAGTCCCTGGCTAAGGTGTGCAGCCAGCACCACATCATCCCCACAGAATCACCCCAATCTCTGCCCCTGCAGCTCTGGGATTCTGCCCCTGCAGCCCCTGGTGTGGGGTCACTACACTGCCATGTGTGTGCTGTGCAGTTTGCTGTGAACAACACAGCAGAGGCTGCTGGAAGTGGTGGCAGCCTGTTCCACTCCCTGCTTCATCACTGCTCTGTGTGCTGAGCAGGTGCAAACCTGGTTATCAGTGAGGGAAACAAGGCACAGGCTTTGCGGTTCACTTTTCATGGTTCTGAGAGTTTTATAAAGCAACTCTGAACAATATGAGACTGCTGCTGTGTGAGTATTCTAGGAATCGTCACCACCCGGAGCAAATACTCCTGGAAATAAAATCTTAACCTGTAATTATGTGCAGTACAGTGCACCAAATCCTCTACAGCCCACAACCTTTCTTTTCCTATGCTTTCAGCCTCTGCAAAGCTAAAGTGCAGGTTGTTCCCTGTTCATTAGGGCTGGAGTAATGACTTACAATGGTTCCTGAAATCTCTGGCTAGGGCAAGGGAAGCAGCATGAATTTTATAGGCAAGAAAGACTAATAATCTTTCTCCCTTCCTCTAAAATCCTCCCTCTCCCGGAACAAACACACTTTTTAAAAGGCTTTTAAATAATCTCGTGTTCCTTAACAAAATTACAGCAGCAGTTTCCTCCTTTAATAGCACTCTTCTTCTTAGTAATCTTGTTTTAGCTACAGTTTTTGATGGAGAGTGCTGGTAGATGAATCATCTCTCGCCCCTCTTGGTTATTTTGCCTGGCTTCAGGAGGAAGGAATTCTGTTTTGGAATTCTGTTCAGAAGAGGAAGCTCCACTTATGTGTGCTTTTAACTAGGAGTGATAAAAATTTTTATTTGAATGGTTAACTGGGGGATAAATAGATGAATTGTGAATGTCAATCTGATCCATCCCAGTGGATGGAATAGTCCTGTCTCCCAGCCATTCATCTCAAATGAATTGAGCTGTCTTCTGCAAGCTTGAGGTCTGTTCCTGCACATCGCCTTCTAATGGAAAGTGCTGGAAGACACTGACTGAAGGGAATTGACTGAGATCCAAGTGTTAATGGAGACAGGGGCACAAGTATTTTAGTTTAAGAGCTATGATATGGACACTTCTCTGACAATCTCAGCCATAGAGAAGCCCAAAAAAAAAAAAACTTTTTTATTTTGCAAAACATAAATGGCTGGAGGTGTCAGCGAGAGAAACGGAGGATTGCCTGAGCATGTCATCAGATTGAATTGCACATTGAAGAGCAATTCAAATGAATTCATTAGTAACTGGGAAAAAAATCTATAAGAAAGTTGTAGTTATTGTTTTATTTTGGTTTTTTTTTCTTTTTTCCTTCTTTAAATCAGTGTCACTGTGTAAGTGCACTAACAGATCTTTGCACTGGGAGAGCTTCTCTTGAGCCTCTCTGGACTGACAGGATGCTCACACTGGGACATCCCAGTGATCACCCCTGACCACACCAGGTCATGTTCAGCAGTGGCAGGTACAGATCTGCACTTCCTTAAGTCTGACTGCTCTACCACAAATTGTCTTACAGCTGTCTCTACATGACAGAGGATGCCAACAAAAAGTAATTCCTCCTCCAGTGCTGGGTAGGTTTTCCAGGTCATCAGAAATAACATTATCAGCTGCTGTGAAAGAGCCTAATATCAGGGAGGAGTGCATGAACCCTGCTCTACTGACAGTGAGTAGGATGCTCTCAAAGAAGATGGAATCATAATTTTAAATAACTGATATATTTTATATTCCCTCATCTCCCATACTCTCCATCTTACTCACATTTAAGTTTAGCAAGGTGTGAGCTGGTCAAGCCCAGCCACATGGCTAATGTGGAGAAAGGAATGCCTTTGCATGAAGAGAAAATTACCATTATATCTATGTAAATAACACCACAATACGTTGCATCATAGCAATTTATTGCATAGACAGATGTCTGCTTTCCTCCCTACTCACTGAATATGTCCTTTCCACAGACACAAAAAATTTATTGCATTTTCCTGAATTCTGCCACCACCTCCGAGCAGGAAAACAGCACCTTCTGGTCAGCAAGAGCTTCTGCTCTGACAAGTGTTCCCAGACACAGGAGAGGGATGTCAGACCTCCCTGGTCTCACAGCAGATCATCAAAGGTGCCAGTGGCTTAGTCTAAATCTCCATTAGGTTTCAATAAGAGAAACTGCTAACTGCATCTTGGGTAATTTCCTATGATTTTTCCATGGGAATCAGAGATCTGATGTGTTGGCAGTTGTCTAGACTCAGCATATCCAGAGTGGTTTTCTTAGCATTGGTCAGGCTAATTCATGTATTAAAGGGGGAAAGGAAAATTCCTTCCATGAATAAAGCACTAGCTATTTTGGTCACGAGTGGCATCAGCTACTTATAACTCTATTCCTGGAAATGAATGCATGGCTGTGCAGGTGGTTTTGGCTTGCTTGAACCTGGATGGATGTTCCAAGAAAAAGATCTGGTGATCAGAGCTAGCTAGCATTCAGTGGAAGACAGGAAGAGCATCTCTGTGCCCTGACCTGCTGAATTAATGAATGCAGGATCCACAAGGACTGATTTCAGAAGTGAGCAGGTAAATACAAGCATCAAGTATTTGGGTAGAGCCATTATAAATGAGGGGAAATACCATTACTCATTAGAAAATCATTGGAGGGTTGCTGAAGAGGATAAGGGATCACCTGATGGAATCATACAAACAGCATAAGGAATAAATAAAAAGAGATTAAAATCTTGATACATAGTCAAAATGAGAACTAAGTTTGACCAAAGAGAGGAACCACTTATATCATGCAAGAGGAATGCAGCTTGGGTGAAAATGACCATGAAACAACATAGTTCACAGGCCATAGGAAAGGAAAAAAGGAAAACAGCAAAATAAATACAATGGACTTCCAGAAACCATATTTCAAAAACCTCACAGTACTGATAAAAAGTCTCAGAGAAAAGAGAATTCGGGAAAGATTGCAGCATCTTAAAGAAACAATGGTAAGGGCATCAATTCAAACAATCCCAGCAGAACAGGGAAAAGAGCTTTTGTAAGAAACAAACTATTTTTTTTAAAACATGACCACTTCATTGACCTGTAATGAAAGAAATGGTACATTCAGAAAATGGAAGAGATTCACTGGCATGGGAATGTAAATGTATAGGCTGAAAATGTAGAGACCAAACAAGAAAAATGAAGATGCAAAAATAAATACAACCAACAGGTTCAAGAGCACATCAAGAAAACATAAAATACATAATCAGGGACATAAAGGTCATCTATCAGAAGAACTATCCAACAGGGAAGAAAAGCACCTGCCTTCTCACCACAGCTTTCAGTAAAAAGACCACTTGTACCCAAATGGTTTGCACAGTTGGTGCCATAGATGACAGGAAAAGATGTCAGTCTAAGAGGAAGAAAGAATAAGTAAAGAATACTTGCCAGTAGGTGATATAAAGTGTTTAGACTGCTTGTTAAAGCAATCTCAAGGCTGTTAACAGCTCTCTGGAATGCCACAGAGAACCAACAAGGTGTCAGAATATTGCACAAGTGAGACATCACTCCTTTTTGGAAAAGGGAGCAGCTTAAGAATATGGCACAAGCCAACACCATTGGAATTTCCAGAGAGAATTAGAATAAAGAAACATTCTTTAAATATCTGTAAAATAACAAAGAATTGAGTAATGGCTAACACAAATTTGTTAGATTACCTAGATATTTTTCCTAAAGCTTCAAAACTAAAAAGATATTTAATGAAGTCAACAATACTATGCTGTTGCAAGAAAAAAAAGAGAAGGAAAAAAATATTTAAGCAAACATCATGGTGGTGTATGCAGCCAGGAGTGATTTCTGCCTGGTCTGTTATGTGTTCCTCTCACCTCACCCAGTGTTGCAAAGATCTCACTGGAACTCTGTGTCCAGTCTGGGGCACTGGATTTTAAGTTAATTGAGAAACCAGGGCAGAGAGACTAAAGTACGACCACACAGATGATGAAGGGTCTAGAAAATATGGTCAACAACCATGTAACACCCCAAATTTTTTTCACTTGTAGGAAAGAGACACCAGGGACAGGCACAAAACTAGTCTTCAAATACCTAAAAGGTAGCAGCAGAGAGGAGGGGAATTTGCTGAGCTCCGCATCTATTGCAACAAGGTCAAGAAGCAGGATCAAAATGTAGTGATGCAGCAGCATGCATTTTCTGATGATAACCATTAGAACACATTATTATAGCTAAGAAATTTCTGAGGACATTTTCTAATCACCTGTTATGCAAGAAGCAGGCACTGTTTTTACTTCCTTGTGGAATGGGATAAAGTAGACCATGTCTGCATATCCCTTCTGACCTTGCTCTCTGTGATTCATGCACCAGGAAAGCCATGGGCAATTGTTTCTTGGAGGATGACTGCAATGAACCTGAGGAGCAAAGGCTGGGTGTGGGTAGCAGACACAGCATGGTTCAGCCAGTTTTGAAAAGGCTTCTCTGATAGGCTGTTTTCTGAAAATCCATAGAGAGGACAGACCACTAGGAGAGCAAGAACTTCACTTTTCAGAGAGTGGATTGTGTCTCAGAATTGAGCTGAGCTGGTTTTCTAATTTTGCTTTCCCAAGTGACCAGTTAACACCTCCACCCTCACCGCAGGTGTTCCTGTTTTAAGCAGGGCTCACACACAGGTGGTGATGAGTTGGGAGTAACTCTGGAAGGCTGTGTTCAGTGGTTCTCCTTCACTATATCAATGTTGCTGGCCTTTAGCCCCCAGCTGCACAAACTGTGTCTAACTGTCTTCTTGGACCAGACTCAGCATATGCTTCTGCTGGCAGGAGACCAGGCCTCCAAAGCAGAAAGCACGCCAGGCTGCAAAGTTAAAATTATAGGAAACCACCTCTTTTCTGCTCTAAAGCCCATGGAGACCAGTGCCAGATCAGAGCTGGGCAACCACTGAAATGGAAAAGGGTGCTGCCAAGATCTCAGCTCCCTTCCTGGTACAACTTCCATCAGGCATAACTTTACTTTCCTAGTAAGAGTCAGGAAGGAAGACAAGTATAAGCACTACCTTATGCCTTCTCCACCTGGTCTTCTCTTGGGCTGTACAACCAGCTCTATCCTAATTAAGAGAAACCACTCTCAGGTCTTATACTGGATGATATTTTAAATCAATATATTGGCAGTTTATGCCTCCATGAAGAGCAAGCACATGCAGGTACACCCTTATAAATGACATTACACGAGCCATACAAACCCAACAGGACTCTTCAGTCGAAGCCAAGGGACAAGATGTGTCTTACCCTGCCAAGCCCAGAACAAAACTCAAAATATCTTGCTCCAGTCAAGTCACACAAAGAAAAGAAGGAAAATTCTCTGCTGGTTACCTTCTACCTCTGTCCCTGAGCAGTATTCCCCATCCATATCCTTAACCCTGGCCCACAAGGCTTCACATGGAGAAAGAAGGAGAGAAATTAATTCTTCACAGCTGGTTCTGTCCTGCAATGCCTTGTTCTCAAGGACAGGCAGCTGTAGCCTTTCTGGCCACAAAGGGAGGGTTGACTCCTACCCTGCCAATTTTCAGATGGATAGTATCCAAAGTGATCTTCTTGCCTTTAACTTTCCCAAGTGGACACATTCTGGCCCGGGTAAGTGAGATGTATGCCCATATGCATACAGATAAATGACATTCCTATACCTCTAAGGCACATGGAAAAACCCTACCACTTCCTAGCTGCTGAGATCCTCCAGGGATATTTTATGCAAATGATTTAATAAGCATACTTCCAAAGGATTTGCATGCAGGCATAACCTTAGCACAAGTGCACGTCTAGAGCACAAAAGCTCAAATCCTGGCCCAGAGGGCTGGGAACGAGGAGGTGCAGGATGCCGGCACTCCACCCTGCCTGGGGCTGGTGGTGAGTACATCCCTCCCCTGCCAGAGGGACCAATGTTCTCCAGTCCTGTCCCCTGTGCAGGATGAGTAACTGCTGGCTGCACGCTCAAACTCCAGTTAAAGTCGACCATGAGTTTTCTCAGCCTTATTTTCATCCCTCTGTCATGCACAGCCCCTGGTTCCCACTTGCTACTATCATCAGGCGTTGCCAGAGAAAAGAGAAGGAGCAGCAGCAGGAGGAAGCAAGGGAGCAGCAATGGGAGAATATTTATGGTTTTTTTAATCTGGATCTTGGCAGCCCTTGTTTTGGTGAGGAGGGGGCAAGAGAAGGGCACTTCAAAGCTTGTGCTCAGGATAGGGATATTTATATCAACTCCCCCCCAAGCAGTAGGTAGGTGTCTGCATGTACGGGCACTGCATGGACAGCCCCATGACCCAACACAAAGGCACAGGGACCCATCTCTGGGTGAGGTGAGGGGACAATGACCCTGCAGAGGGGAAGGAAAGGTCTTGGCCTCACCCACTGGGAAAAGGATGGCTGCTGGCACAGGGTGCAGCCAGATGCAGGATGGCCGAGGGAGGCGGCGGGTTGGGTGACAGCAGGCTGGGCTGCAGGTGTGGCTGTAAGAGGAGACACTTGCTTACACTTGGCAGCCGGGGCCTCAGAGCAGGCCTGGGAGCGTGCAGCTGATTGGGAATGAGTTATGGAGCCAGCCGCCTCCGGCGTGCTTGCTCTGGGCTGGGAAAGCCCAGTCCTGAGAGCTATCCTGCAGCAGGGGCCCAGAGCCCAGGAAATGCTGGAGGAAAAGGGGTAAATCCTGCCGCTGCACTCCTGGATGCAGGAGTTTAGTGGCCTGTTGGAAGTGACCAAGGCACCCAAAGGCTGCACAGGGCATTTTGCTTTTCATCTCAGCTAACTTCATCCCTCTCCAAAAGCTAGAAGAAGGCAGCCCTGGTGGGAAGGGACGGACACTGCCAGAGGCTGGACTGCCCTTCTTCAGGGCTGGTCACTCATGGGTCATCTGATGCACATCGTCCAAGCTGCGAGGGATGTCACCTCTTAACCTCCAGTTCTGGCCACTAGGCTTTTTTAAAAGCTCAAAGTTCATTTGCTAAGAAATAACCTTGCTGCGTTACCTGAAAACCATGACTATCTGTGCGTAACTGTAATGAAACAGCTTTCCATACCCACAGGAGAACTGAGTGAAATTCCACAGCACTCAAAAAATAATAACCACAGCAAGAGAACTAAGGAGTTCAGGCTGAAAATGGGGCTGCAGCACAGAGAAGAATAAAATGAAAATTTCCCCAAGCAGAGAGAATGGCCGGAAATAGCTGCACCTTCCCTCTCTGCTCCTGTGAAGTCAGGTTACAGTGAGAAAAGGCATTTTAAAATGGCACCAGAGTTTCTGAGTACTGTGGAATATTTACAAAGGCAAAACCAAAGCAAAAAAAGAGCACACAGTGTGCTCAAGGTAACAAAGAAATTCTGTGATACAGCAGGTAACCGAGCTTGGCTCTGTAGAGACTGAGCATATGCTGTAACTACTGGATCATCTTTCTTCTGTATTGCATTTGCTTAGCTCAGTGATAGAAATATATGTCTTCCTCCACAGGCATATTGACCGCACAGTGCTGAAGGTAGATTGTGAGGTTTTGTGTTTGTTTATCATGATAGATGCAAACAAAATACCTGTCTTGCAAAATATTTTGGCTGCCATCCACTACAAAATAATCTTTAGGCAGCAAGCTAGTCTAAGAAACTCCTTCCCTTCAGCCACCAGAAAGAATAATTAAAAAAACTAAAAAGCATTTGCCTGTCCATTTGGAAGTCAGTGAGCAGCTCAGCTGGGCAAAGAGCATGGGCTTAGTGGAGTTTCTGATTAACAAAATGCAGCAACTTTAATATGAGACCTCAACCCACCACAACAACCCTCCCCCAGCCTTTCCCACTTTCCCTCTGCTGCCTTCTAAAGGTGGTTATCCTAGAGGTTATCTTAACCAAAAAAATGCTTGAATGCAGTTATCTTGGGAGGCACACTTTCAAAGAGAGGACACATAAAATAATTAAAGGCAATATTCACCTCTCCACTTCAGAGAGCTCCTGTTTTAGCTCCAGAGGGATGAGAGGGAAAGTAAGGGATGCTTCCTGGAGAGCAACTAAGGTGAACCAGGACAGCAGAGGGGTAGGCTCAGGACAGTGGGGAAGAGAGGAAACTGGAGCAGATTGTGGCAAGTGGGAGACGTGGTGGGGAAGGAGAAGCAGGTCTGTAGGTGGGGAAGCAGGAAAGCAAGGGGAGCGGGGCGGACAAGAGGATTTTGGAGAGCGGCTAGCCAGCTGGCACACATATAGCAGCTGCTGCTGTGTCAGCCTAGGAGAGTAGCTGCAGCTGCACGCTGGCCATGAATAGCAGAGGAGCAGCGTGCCGGCTGGCTGCTGGAGGGACGGGGGCAGCGGGGCGCTCAAAAGGCAGGGGGAGGCTCTCTGAAAGCTTTTCTGCGCAGGAGAACTTGACAGCCCTTTGATTTCTGAGCTGTTTGTTCTCCGATTGTCCACTCCGGTGGATGATCAGTACGAAAGAGTTAAATGGGGAGAGGGGGGAGGGAGAGAAACAGTAGGAAAACTTGGGTCCTAAATGCAGATCTGGGCTTTGATACTGTATCCCCAGCATGCAGTTGTCTGCGTGTATAGCTTTCATAGTTGTCAGCGAGGATCAAAATCACAGGGTGCTTAAACTAAAGGAGAAATCTCCGCGCAGTTACCCTCATATTTGCTTGAGCCACCACTGGAGGAGGACATGATCCACCACTCGGCCATCTGTTGTGTGTGCCGCACATGTCACTCCAGCAGCCCTCCCGTGTGAGCTCCTGCGGGGCTGTGGGTTCACACAGCCTTTGTGCCCCCACACGAGCGTGGGTGTGCACACCCCGTGCACTATTCCACAGCCATATGTGGTTCTATACACAGCTGTGGGTGCTCTCTGGGTGTCCCCAGCCTCAGTGTTCCTCTGGATCCACGGGTGTGTCCACTCCACGCTCTCCTTCACAGCTGTGGCTACGCACACCGTGCATGTTTTTTCACTAGTGTGGATGATCCCACGCTCTGCTCTCCTCCATGGCTACATCTGCACATGCCATACACCTAACATGACTGCAGGCACAGCCAACCAGGGCCATCGTCCGTGACTGAGGGCACAGTGTTCCTCCACAGCTGTAGGTGATCCCCCTGAGCACCCCTCCACAGCTGTAGGTGATCCCCACTGAGCACTCCTGCACAGCTGTAGGTGATCCCCACTGAGCACCCCTCCACAGCTGTAGGTGATTCCCCCCCAGCACTCCTACACAGCAGCGCCAGTTCCTGCATTATTGGGGTAGTCCAAGCATTCCCTGGCTGCATGTGCCC
>VWZU01011557.1:711522-743170 GCA_013397095.1 Sterrhoptilus dennistouni
CCCTCCGGTGTGTCGCCCCCGCAGCGCGCTGTCCCCTCAGCCCCCGCCGCCCTGTGCGCCGCACGCGGAATGTGTGGGTTGGAGGGGCCTTAGAGACCGTCTGGTTCCAGCGCCGCTGCCGTGTGTAGGGATGTTTTCCGCTAGCCCAGCTCGGTCCAGTCAGGCTTTGAACGCTTCCAGGGATGGAGCATCAGCGGGGCTGCAGGCTAATGCTATCCTTGTTTTAGAGAATGGGCACATCCTTCTGCCTTTGGGGGTGCTGGGTGTGGAGAGTGCCCGGCGCTGGGAGGGAGGGAGGCAAGGCTGGGCTCCCTGCCTGGCTGCAGGCAGGTAGGATCCTGCAGGGACTTGCACAGCTGTTGCTCTCAGCCCTTCCAAGTGGGCCACGGGGTGGAAGCTGGCAAGTTGCGAGGCGCTGAGGAATGGGGATGGTGCAGTGCCCCAGCCCGGCGGGGAGATGGGTATCGGAAGCCTCGGTACCTGCGGGTTGCCTTTGGCACCTGGTGACTAACAGAAAAAATGTCCTTTGCTGACCTCTCAGTCCGTCACTCGTGGGATTTTGGTTATTTGGAGAACGCCTGCTGAAAATGCTTAGGGACAAAAATGCTTTATTTGTCTTTCAAACTGAAGGAAGCCAGTCTACATAAATTATTTCACTATCTGTGCTACCAAGGACCCTCCAACCTGATGCTCGTGCTTTGCAAATTAAGGACTGACTGAGTTTGCTGCAGTTAAATGTTTAAAAATAAAAAAGGTACAGCTGATAAATTTTTCTATGCAGAGGCACTTAAGTTCTGGTTGCCAGGTTGGGGTGTTTTGATGGCCTTTGTTGGTCCTGTGCCCTCTTGAACTTGGAAATGTTCCTCTTAATGAGTGTAGTCGATACCATAAGCCCAGGGTATTTTGAACTGTGTTCTTAAGTTATAAGATCAAAGTGAAAATTAAGATTCTTTCTCCTCTTTATTGGCCACTTAATACAGACTTGATGAAATCGTAAACTCTTCAGCAGGAGATTTCAGTAACGTTAGCACCTCAAACTTTGTATGTTATCTGCATGAGGAAGTAAAGGTAACTTAACTCATGCTTTTTATTTTGCCAGTTTCTAGTATTGCTACTTGAAACACAAGGAGAGTTTGATAATCCTTGCACTGCAGGTCCCTAAGCCCAGCCTCCTTTGAATTTTTCTCTGTTGGAATAAGCACATTCTTACCTTGCAGCTGCCGGATATTGTTGTTCTGTGCTCACCCAGTCCTAAGTAAGGCCTGTTTGACCTGCCTCTTGCAGGTAAATTAACGCAGTGTCTCCAGCCCACACTGCCCTGTCTGCTGATGTTTCTTGTGCCGTTGCCTCCAGCATTTTAAGAGACTTTAAGTACTCAGGGTATTTCTCTTTTCCACCATTTTTTTTCCCCGCAGCTGTTGCAAAGCGGGCTGTAATTTATTTGATCAGTACCACTGCAGTCTAGTGGGTGGTTAGCGGTTTTTTGGATGGTTTACTGAATGCTCTCCCAGCCCACCCTGTGTTCTAAAAATAAGCTGTGGAGTAGTTTTCCTTACAACAGTCTGTGGATGCACCTATGGAAAGAAGTCCCTCCTGTATTATTGTATTGTAGTTAGATCTTGAACTTAGTGTGCTCAGTCTGTTGATGGGGAACATGGCATCTTTGTCAGAACTGTGTAAAAGCTGTGCAGACTTTGCAAGGAGAGGCTTAATTGTAGTGCTGGTTTATCATGAGGGTTTTTTGGAGTAGATTGAGTTCCTGGGTTATGTTTCAACTCCCTGAGGTAATTTCAAAGTTATTCTTAAATAGTATTCTTTCTGTATTTAGGCTTGCAAATGAGAAACAACAACATGGGTATAGTCTTTTCATATGAGTTTTATTTTTGCTGTGCAACAGTTACTGTTTCTTTAATAAGATGAGAAGGAGCAAGAGTAAAGAGCATTGGAAATTGTGTCCTCTTATGAAACAAATTTGCTTTGGTGTTGGCAGTGAGCAAAGGATTTATTTCAGTAGCTCTAGCTTGAATTTTTAAGCTCCACACTGATGAACCAACATGAGTACATGCAGACTTGGTGAATCTCATCTGAATGATAACTCCCTCACTTAGAGACTGATGCAGTAATGAATAAACTGCTGGGAGGAGGGGGGGAGTTGCTTGAAGTCTGTGTGATACTACAGTGTCCCAAGCTGGCAGTAGTTCTAAAGCAAGTAATTTCTTGAAAAGTGATTGTTTTGTTTTACTGATTTTCCCTTTTAATTTTATGAGGTAAAATTTTTCAGTTTGAACAACTGTCTCTTCTGTAGAGCTGCAGTACCAGAGTTCAGGGACTTCCAGTGTTTGAAACAGTGTCAGTTACCCAGCTTATTCCTATTTCCTGTCCTCTTTTTTTTTTTTATATCATTAGTCTGATCTCTGATTTGCAAGAGGGAGCTTGGGATAGTGCCAGAAAGTTCTTAAAATTGCTACCTTGGGATACATCATCCACAGAAATCTGGCAGTGGGAGAGGCTGAGGAACAGCTAGAACAATACAGCTGTCTTCTTCACCCACCTACCTCACATTTTTTTTCTTTGCCTCCTGCTGTAAAATTTGAAGCTTAATGCCTGTTTGAGATTGTTAACAAACAAATGATGCAATTAAATTTTATGTGCAACTTTAAAACAAAGACAGAAGAATTCAAGTAGCTTTGGAATTGATTCTGATCAGTTACAGTTCAGGCTTGTTAGTCTTGAGCATTTTTTTTCCCCTTGCACAAAGCTTTTTGTTCAGACATTGAAGCTTCACAAATACCTTGGACATTAATATTTATCAATAGCCATTGGCAGAATTTTAGATTTGGGGTTAATTGAAGGTTGCTTCTGAAAATGGTGTTTTAAAGTTAGTTGTTCTGCAGGATGGGTTATGTGGAACCATTTATTGTACTCCTTTGCAAGATGGCATGAAATGGAATTGTGTGTGGTTTTTCCCCCCACCCTGTTCTTTCCCTCAGGGAATTCAGAGTTTTTCCTGTACTGTAAATATTGGTATGGCATCCATTACTTCAGTTAATTAGTCATATAGAGGAATTGTTCTGACTAGTTGTGGATGTTGAAATCATGTATCACAGTATGCATCATTAGCTCCTCTCATCCCCTCTGTTTTTGAGGTCCTGCTGTGACTGACAGTGCACCCATGGGTGGTGTATACTCTGAACTCCCCAGGTGAACTTCAGCTTTCAGGGTCTTGGAGATAAGCAGCAGAAACAAGCATTTTCACCTCTCCTTTTCCTTAGTGCTGAGTAACCAGTCTGAAGGAGAGGTGGTAGAGGTTCAGGCAGCCCTTGGAAATTTCTTGGATAAAGGGTGCCTTCCCCACTAGGATTAGGCAACTAATAGATTTTTTTTTTTTAGGCACTATCTTAGTGGCTTTTCCTATTTAGAGTGTGATTGTAGCACCTCTCTCTAACCTGAAGTAATGTTAACTCTTAGGTAGATAAAAAATGCCTGTGATTTTAATGTCCAGGCTGTGTGTGAGTTTCCTCTGTATACAGTTTGTGTGTGGGTCTCATCCAAATGCCTGGAGAGGTTCAGTCTTCATCTAAAATATACATAGGAGTGTGAACTTTACAAATACATAAAGCTGTTGAGAGGATAGCTTGGCTGCAACAGTAAATGTTAGATTTCTTAGAAAGCAACCTGTCCTCTCCCCTGCCAAAACCTGAGCGGGAATACTTGACCTTGCAGCTTTTATTGCTTAATGGGTACAGCATTCTGCCTGGCACTTTCACATGTTGCCTGGTTTACCATAGGATTCTGCATCAAGCTCTCTCTGTCCTTTTAATTTGAGAGGTGAAGGTGGTTAGGGCCCTGGAAGACATCTAGCCTTCAAGCTCATTATCTGGGATCCCAGGTGCCTCTAGGGAACTAGATAGCCTGACTGTAGGAAATGCTCTTGTCTGTTTTTGTTTGGCTGGTAGATCCGCAGTTGGTCTACCTCCTGTCTCCACAGAGCCATCACTGCTCTCTGATGAGGATCTTCAGGCTTTGTAATGAAAATATCCTGGATTAGATTACGCTCTGCTCCCTGATAGAGTAAACATGCATCCTGTCATCTTGGATGACAACCCATTGGGATAGATATGCTTAAATTAGGCAGGTTAAAGTTAGGCCATTTAGCACTGGTAAAGGAACTTGTGCATGGCTGTACTAGAGGAACAGTAGATATGCTTTTTTCTTATTCTAAAAGATTATAATTTGACAAATGAAACATCGGGGAGACACACAGCAAGCTTTACCTGTAATTAGTTGTTCTTTGTTCCTTTGAAACTCCTTCTAAAGGAAAGTGCTTGCAAAAGCACAGTTCCAAGCAAGACCTGAGGGCAGGGAATATGAAGTGAGAGCACGACCTTATGCCAAAATGTAAAATTCTCCTGGTAGTGCTGGGCTGTAATGTACGCGCATATCTCACCTTGTTAGCACAGGAAATCAGTATGGGGAAAAAATTAATTGATAACTGTATATTGATGATCTACATAAATGTTTAATGTCTTATTTAGCAGTAGCCTTTTTTCCCTGGGTAGAAGGCTTTGCTGGCCCTACTTGACATTCCCTCCCCAAATTTAAGTGCATGCTTACTGTCTCTGCCTGGTGGGCTTGTCAGCAGACTCTGGGACTCCTGTGGAACTGCTATGCCAAAATATTTCTTATTTTGCCAAAACACCTGCAGTCCTTGTGCTCGTAAAGCCTTCCCCTGCTTGTTGCAAATAATAGACTAATACATTGTGAATCAGAAAATATGGATCCACGTTTCCTCACTTTTGGGGAGGTAGATCATGGAATTTACATGCTTTCACCTGCTCAGTACTGTATTTGCCTCAAAGCCTTTTTGATTAGAAATGAAAGGTTGAGGAAATAATGTATTATAAAAATGATACCCCTTTGGTCTCAAGTGACACAAATGCAAAGGGTAGTTTTCAGGTTTTGTTTTGCTCTTCCCTAAAAGAAGATAACGGGATGATGTTTTAGAGAGTGACTTCAGCAATGCTGGGAAGTGACAACTCCAGTTGATTTCAATAGCAGCTGCAGGTGTCACCTCTAAAAAAGAATCAAGGCCTTAATGGTGACCACTTCAGAACCACTCTTTGAAAAAGGGATTTATTATTGGCATGCTGTGTGTGCCAGCAACTATTTGCAGCTTGCCCAGAATAGAAAGTCTAAAGACTTAAGTTTCATGTAACTATAGGAAATCTATCTTCTAATTTTAAGCAGAAGTGCTCTTTGCACTCTTAATCTTTTATGCATTTGTGTCATTAAATCTAGAATTTCTTATGTCTTTGAAACAAATATGCCTCAAAGGACAGTATTCTGCTACCTACTTAAACTTTATACCTCGAAGTACTGGGGGTTTTTTGAATGTCACAGAGATGGTCAGATAGTAAAGAACACTTCTATTTATACTCCTTGAAAGTTTCCTTAAATAAACATGTGCTTATTTATTGGAAACACTGAGGCTGAAGTCAAAACTTGCAGACAAATTCCCTCACCTCCCAGCCACTGACAATGTGCTTGCACACCTCTTGTCAGCTTTCTAATTTTTATTCCAGAAGGTGCTCCAGCCAGCCTATCTGTGAAATGCTACACTCCTAGCCACACAGCTGGTGTGGGCATTAAATCTTTGACTGAAAATGGAATTGGTATTAAAGTAGTCAGGATTACACGAGAGGATGTGAGGTAGAAGCAGAGCATGTTTGATGCACTGCAGTGCAGTAGAGGCTTTGTAGCGCTGTCTCTGGGCTGTTTAAAGATATTCCAAATTCTGTTTTCTTAATAAAAAAAGTCTGCAGAGCAAGTCTGCACATGACCACTTGTAGCTTTAATCTTTAAACAATCAGGTTTATCTTGAACATAGCTGAAATTGTAATTGGTTTATTTTATTATCAGTCTTGTGATATTGTAATTGGTTTGTTTTATATCAGACTTGTGATATTGTAATTGGTTTTATATCAGACTTGTGATATTTGGCCTAATTAGGCTGCATTCCCACTGCATTTTAGGTGGCTTGAGTGATCCTGTGAGGTTCAAATGTTAGTGTAGATATTGAGGAGCTTTGTGTGGCAGAAGCTGCTTTCTGTGTTTAAGGCTACTGCTTGTATTTCTTGTGCAAATGCAGCTGGTTTTGAGCACTGTTGGGGTTCACCGTTTTTCAGCAGAAAAGCTGCAAAAAATTAAGCTTTTTTCAAACAAATAATGATGTGTAACAACTACATTTTCTGGATTTAAAAAATACCAAAAATGGTGTAGTAAATTTTTAGTATGTTTGTTAGTGTGTATTTCTGCCACAAAGCTTTTATTGTATGAGATTTGAGACAGATGTGTAAGGTAAATCATGATTTTGTTTTTTAACCTTGGAAACTACTTTTGTCTTGTCCCCTATGGGCCAGTGACTGTCTGGCCCCTCTGTTGAGTAATGCCTTCAAGTCACTTCATGTAGGTGAGATGAGTGGAATTCATCCTTTTTTGTGTAGTCTGACTCCTTCGCTTGTTTTTTCCTTTAAGTGTTGCTTTGTGTTGGCTCTGAAATACATGCTATGAACATACTTTAAAAACTACCCCGAGTTCATAAAGCAGCTATAATCACATTATATACTTAGTCATCTGCAGGAGCTTTAGGTTATTGTGTGCCAGAAAGTTTCCCTCCCTGCTCTTCTGAAAACAAGCCCAATGTTTTGTCAACTCTGTGTGGGTCCTGCTTGCATTGCCTACTCTGTTTCAGAGCTGCTCAACCTGCTGAAGAGACTAGAGAGTTACCCTGCCTTTTCTGTCAGCACACCCATTTGCTTTCCCTTGTTCCTCTTCAGTTGTAGCCGCAGTAATCCTCTGATCTGGAAGGAGCTTGAGAGCATCAGTTTGGAGAGGCTGCTTTGAGAAGTGAGGAATAAGGGTATACTGGCAATGCTTCCCCTGGATGCTCATCCATCTGCTTACCTGAAGGAGAGTTGCTGCTGTTCCTTGGCAGTAACTCCACCAGTCCCTCCCTCTCTGCACTGTGATAAACCTTTGATGGGCTTTTTGCTAGAAATCTGCTCTGGCTTTGGATAGTGGGTGTCTAAAACGGGTCAATCTCCGGTCAGAGGTGACTGCTGGCAATCATTTGCTGTGTCCATTCAGTGCTTTTGAGCTGCTCAGCTCTAACAGGAGGAGGAGGTGTAGCCTGACCACCCCACCCTGCTCCCAGGGCTGGGGAATGAAGCAGTGTGGGTAGCTGAGAGCATCCCTGCCTGTTCATGTGGGACAGCACTGACCTGCCTCTCCTGGGATGGTGGGGTTCCCTTGGAGCTTCTTCTTCCCTCTGTGCACTCAGGGAGAGGAGGGACAGAGCTGAGGAGAGCAGTGTGATGGCTCTGGTGTAGATCACCTCCAGTTAGGGAGGGTTGGCCATCCCTGACATAACCAGTCTTTTGGTGCCTTTTCTTACTGTACAGGAAAAAATACTCTAGATAAATGATTGAGTGCTGTCTTCAGCAGAGTCTGTCATGATCCCATTGATATGACAGACAAGCAATGATGCTAGACTGGGACTGAACAGATTAGTTTATTTTTTGATTACTCCAGTGCTTTTGCTTCTTTTTTTTTCCCCTTTTCTGATCTGATGGCCAGCCTGCTCCAAGATAGTTAATTTTAGAAGTCCAATGTGTGCAACACAGTAGATGCATTTCAGCATCACTAAAGATTTTAATACCAGTGAGCTCTGAGAGAAATGCTTGCTATTTACCTGAAATGTCTCTACCACTGCTTTTGATATTAACCTTCTTTCTTGTAATTGCATTTGGGGTATGATTTATAGTTATAGAATGTTGTTTAAGAGTTGAGCCATACCTTCTGCTCATTTGTTAAACCATTCCCAAGGGTGTTCTTTATAGTTGTAGCTAGCCTTTAATTTGTATATAAAGGGAAAAAATTAAATATTTATTTTATTATTACTGTTTCAGATGCTAAATAAAGTGGAAAAGGCATATTTAACATTAGGATCTTCTGATAACAAGAGCTCTGAGCTGAATCATGTAGTGAGCCTGGATTTTATCTGTGGTTGCAGTGACTGCTCCTCAATAGAAAGCTACATTAGATGGAAGGGGCAAGGCATTTCAAGGCTAAATGACAATCTTAGTCTTACTTGATTAGAGCTTGCAGAGGTTGCTAAGAAACAGCCTAATAGTCCTTGAGTAACCAATTATATGGCCCTAGGACAGATGCACAGGTGCTCATTCTCTGGAGTTGTTTTTTTTGTTGTTGTTGTTGGGTTTATTTTTTTAAATCTGAGATAAGGCCAGAGTATTAGTACACAAACTGCAATCTGTTTACATCCTGCTTTGGGCTTGAAAGTCTTTATTATATACATCTTGCTCCCAACAGGATGTGTTCTGGTGGGCTTTGTTTAGTATGTTACAATTTGATTATTGTAACATTTAAATTATTGTTGCAGTGCCTCCTCTAGTTCCACATAATCCACTGTGTCTCTAGTCTCTCCAGTACTTTCTAGTACTGTGAACATGCCATCTTAAATAACTTTAAGCATTTAACATTCAAACTGGATGAATTTTAAATTTTCAGACTCTTAATGAATCTTAATATTGATGCAGTATCCTATGGTAGGTAGAAAAATGTCCTTATCCCTTCATGCAAATTGGAGAGAATTATTGTATGAGCTAACAGTTAACTGAAGTATCAAATAGGGTACTTTCCTTTTTCCTTCCTTTTTTTTTTTTCCTCTGAATATGCATGATTCTGTTTATAGCATTGCAAAGTTCAACAGTCTACTTTAAGACAGAACCTACACTTTTAATGTAATAGGTCCTGGATTCCAGCTGGAGAACTTAAGATCTAATTAGGGAACTTGTTCATACTTGGAAGACTTGATTGACACATGCTTTAAGCAGTAAGTTGAGAAATATTTAAATGGCTTAATTATTGATCTTCAATTAATCTACTGAAGTAGAATTTTTTTAGGGTGTACAATTTTTGGTACTATTTAATGTTCTTCCTGCTGACTGAGGACAACTTTAACAGCACAGGTCTGGTAACCTGTGCTACTGCTTAATTAGTTTTAGTTACTGCTCCCTTTCCTCTCTGTTTTTTTCTTTTTCTTTTTTTTTTTTAATAGTGGTGATTTTGATAGTCCTGACTGTTTTATGGTACAATGACATGATTTTCCCTGTATCACAATATGGGATTTCTACTGTAACTGGCTACTTTGCAATCAGCAAAGTCTAAAAGTCAGACCATGATTACTTGGACTGTTAAGGGCAGGAATATCCATGTGCTGCCCCTCAGCAATGACTGGGTTTTGCACCCCACAATGACCTGATAGCATCCCTGTGTTGGTTATTAACTGTTGTTTAAATCATATGTTTATATAGAGGGCAAGAATATTTTAGTGTTGTGTTTGGCTGTTGGATACCTTTGTAGAACAGAGTATTTTTCCATGATTCATCCACACATACTGGTGCTTTCTCCTATCAGAAAGTGAGGAAGGGAAGGAAGCAGGGAAAATGAAGTATTTGGACTTGCACAGACATGTAAGGTGTTGGCTGTTAAATATTTAGTGCTCCTGCAGTGCTTTCTGATGTTTGCTGTTCAGCTGTGATAACTTCAGGGTTGTGGAGAGACTACCAAGCTATAAGCCACACATCTCTTGTTCTGGAAGAAGTGGAAGTACAAAGTGGTTGCCCAAACCCAGCTGGTGGCAGTTCTTCAGAGGTTAATTTCCAGAATTCAGATTGCCTTTGTCTAACACTGTGTGCCGTGGACTTGGGCCGAGGGCTGTGAGAATGTTCATTGTCGCAGGGCTTAGGCAGAAGTACAAACTGGTGTGTCACCAGAGCTCCTCAAGCTGCTCATATCTATTCCCAGATCACTGCAAATGTTAAGGTAAACAAAATAAGCTTTGGCTGACAGCAGAGATAGTCCTGGCTTGTGGCAGCTTGCTATCATTTGTTTGTCCCTAAGCCGTTAGGATGGATTGTAAAGATTTGGTTCTCTGTGAACCTTCAGCTTGCCAAGGAATCTGGAGAAAGTTGGAACAGCAGGGAGTCGGTGGCAAACGAAGTGCTGAAACTGTAAAGTAGTCACTGGGACATATTTTTGAGTTATGGCTCCAGCTTTGGACTAACAAAATTACTCTGCCTTTTTTTAGTGTTGGCCCACTTTCCATGGCTTTGTTGTGTTCTCTATTGATACCCATCCTTATGAGGAAAGCTGTAACACTGTTGCTCACCAGAAGAGTAACTAGGGGTCAGCAATGAAATAAATTTGAAGACCTGCTGACATAATCTCCCTTTCGTAGCTTCCAGATCCATGTCAGTGGGAGGAGAAGGGGGAAAAAATAGAGAAGCATTCTGAATTTACATGCTTAGTGTAAATTTACAGGGCGTGTGCTTACTTTCAAAGGCTGTTTCATGTTCTTTGCTGCCCTTGTTACAAAGTTTTCCTTCCAAAGGTGTGCCCATTTGTGGTTTTTGTCTGATTTGTAATAATGTAAAGCTGTATCAGATCCCCTCCAATTTACATGAATCTGAAAGAGGTGATTGGATATTGAAGGTTCTGATGCTGCTTTGTTACAGTGGGATTGATCATGTCTTGGTTGTCATATTCAAGTAGCTTGGAATTGTGGGTTACACATGCTGTTTTATGCTGTGTTTCTTTGCTACTGTAAGCAATTAATTTTTAATAGTAATTAAGTCCAATGTAGTGGTTGATGCTGCACATGTGATAAAGGTTTACTGAAGCCACAAAGTGCTGCTCAGAAGATTCAGTCCTGCTGCTGGAATACAATTGAAGCATTTGTTTCAGGAATGGGTTTATAAACTTAGTTTTTTCACAGCTAAACTCTGGCTCTACCATGTATATTTAACTGTGTGCATAATCCCTGTTTAATTCTTTATTCAAGTTCCTTGCCTGTGTTGATCTACCTGAAAGAACTGCTCACCACCTCTTAGAGTGGTGACTCTTATTTTTCTGCTCAACTTATTCCTGTAGATTTACAGAGAACTAAAATAAGGTGTTTTATTTCTAATTGCTTCCCTGCCAGCCTCTTTAGCATGTGCAGAATTGAAAACTGAGCTGGTGTTTTGCTGGGGGCCAAAACGAAGGACAGTTTAGGCGTGTTGTCCCTTTCTTTTGAATTAATGACTCTTGTGTTACTGGCCATGAGCAGGTCTACACTCTGTTTGATAAGTCTCTTGTGGAAATGTGAAGTTCAAATTGACTGAAACTGTTGTGTGACTCAGTGTAGCAATGAAACAGAGACATTTGTGTTTCTTATTGTTGAAAAGGCCTGTAGTGATACCTGTGCTGAGAAACAAAGCCATGGGAGAAAAATAATGGATTTTGTTTGGAGTTCCATGAGGGTTTGATCCATCAGCTGCTGCCATCACTATAACTATAGTAGAGTCTTTGTTTTATGTCCCCTTCCAGCCGTGGCTGCTGCTGCCCAAGGAGCTCTAGAGATGACTCAGTTGGGTAGGACTGATGAGGGAATTGGACTTAGAAAAACAGTGCCACAATCCCTGCTCCCTTAGGGACAGTGGTTGAGTGTGGGCCTCTCCTCTTCCTAAGGCAAGGCATCTAGAGCTCATTAGCTGGAATTGGTTTTGTGGGCATTTGCTTTTTCAAAGACAAAGGGAGAGATTGCAGTTCTATCAACACTAATGTTATTTAAAAGGGTTAAGATTAAAACACTACTCTGTATTCCTGGGGCCTTTGCATGCATAGAACTTGAGGGCATATATGGGTTTTTATATATTTGCTTACCTTCTTAGTATGCATATTTCCAATACAAAAGAGAGTGCATGCAGGTGTTCTGTGTTTAGAACAATAATTAAAGTATGTTATTACATAGTTAGTTTAATTCCCTCTTGACTTCAAGTTGAAATTATAATGATGCATGGCTTCAAGTGCCCAGAGGACACTAATATCCATGCCACATGGAGTGCAGAGGGGAGGGGAAGAGCAGTATTAATTACTAGTTCATCTTTGAATTCTAAATATTAGCATAAAACAAGTCTTGCACTAACCATTAATGGGTCTTCATGGTTGTTACATATACTTCAAAAGAGACAATCTAGCTATACTTTCATTAATGCAACAAGAAAGTGAGTGTATAATGGGCTTAATTTATCTTGGACTTCTTCCAAAACTTTAGGAAAAGAATAGGACTAGGATACTTGGTTAATATCAAGTTTGTCTGAAACAGTTCAAAGGTGGTAGCAAGGCTGAAAGCTTTTGCTTAAATCTAATAGAATGATGTTCAGATGGTCCCCCACTGTCTGCCTGGTACTGTACTTGTACTTGTCTCTTTATCTAAAAGTCTTTTTTCTCTGTTCCCTAATTTCATCAATACTTTTCTGTTCTTTGCTATTGGATTAGCTGGGTGGATTTCTGGAAGCTCCTAGTGCCAGTTCCAGCTGTGGTAGAGAGGACTGGAGCTTATTAGCTGTGAAGTCATGAAAGTATCTTAAGAGGTAGCTGTTTTATTTCCTCTAGCATAATGATTGGGCAAAATGTGTATTGACACTTAATCCTAAGATCCTCTATCTAAACCAGTGGATTCTGGTTTTTGGGGGGTTTTTTGTCCACTAAAACTGGATACTAGCAAAGAAACATCTATTGGAATTGCTACTCTGATCTTGTATATAACTTCTGATTTAATTTCAATTTCTAATCTCAAAATTCAACACTGTGTTCTCCCTGAGTAGGATGGAAGGCTGTT
Organism: Sterrhoptilus dennistouni; assembly: GCA_013397095.1. Classification (NCBI taxonomy): domain Eukaryota; kingdom Metazoa; phylum Chordata; class Aves; order Passeriformes; family Zosteropidae; genus Sterrhoptilus; species Sterrhoptilus dennistouni. Next base: position 724,265 of record VWZU01011557.1, read on the forward strand.
ATTTAAGGTTCAAGCGTGTTTTCAGGATTAAAGCACATGTGGTTAATTTCATTTTCAGTTCTGCTGCTTTTGCTCTAGAACTCACAAAAAGGGAAATATAACTGGGGGATGTTAACTAGGCTCTGCTGTTTGAGAGAGGCAGAATACAAATTGATACTTGTTTGACAATTATCAGGGAGGGTACTAGGATGCTGTCTCTTCCTTTTGTATAGTTGTAGTGTTCCATACCAAATCCTATTGCTCTAGTTGGTAGCTGTTACGCTTAAAATAGTGTTGGTAATTGGCTTCTCTACTACTTAATTTCTTCTGTGGTGTAGAAGAATATCTTGCTAATGCTATTTTATATTCCAATATACTTTCAAGAAACCTCACTGGGACAGGCACAGTAACACCCATATCAAAGGATACCCAAATATTTGTTAACTTTTAGTCAGACTACATAAAAGTTTAATGTATCTTGGGTGAATTAGCAGAGGAGAGAACTGTGCCTGTAGAAGGGATGACTAATGGTTCTTCTATAACTGTTTTGTATTCTGTGCTCATCGTTAGCTCTTATCAATTACTTGAAGCAAAGCAAAGTGATGGGCAGGGTGGTTTAAGACTGTTTTCAGGTGGATTTTACCTTGTGTACAGGTTATTCTTCTTTATGGTGTTGATTTTTCTTTCATAGTGTCATGTATAAACAGAGCATTGCTGTGCTCAGGCTGCTGGGACAAGCTGTCCTTTTTTGTGGCCTCTTTTCCACATGCCTAAAGCTTTTTATGGGATGCTAGGCCTCTGCCCAGCAGATCTGAAGATCAGCTCCAAGATGCTTTTGCCATGTTTTTTGTTGCAGATTAGAATAGAATTGGTGAGTTGGGCTTCCTTTACCTGGAAGAAAAGCAGTTTCACAGAGTTCTTGAAGGGTATTGAGTTTCTGCAAGTCTTTTCCCAGGACTTGTTGGAGACCTGCAGGAGAAGGTCTTGTGTGCTTACTGATAAAAGACTTCAAATATTTTTTTTCCCTTGGGGAGTGTGAAAAAGTTCAAATGAAAAACTTTTCTAGCAGTCAGTTTACCTCTATATAGGCATGGCTCCAGAAGGCCTGTGATGTCTTAATTCCTGCTTCTCTACTCCTGTTTATTTTCGTCTAAAATGTTTTCCTGAGGTCACTAAGGATTCTGGTCTCTGCTCAAATTCTGAATCTGTGTTGTCTGAGGCTGGGGCTGAGCCTGTAGCAACTGTCAGGCACACCAATATTGAGGTACACCCAAATGGCTAAAAGGATGCATCTACTGTTTCCATTTATCAGGAGTACTCCGGGGTCTGTGCAGAGTGTTTAGAAGCATCTTTTGGAAATCTAGTTAATTACCCTGGTTTGCTCTGAAGAGACTGATTCTTCCAGCACTTTGTGTCTGGGATCTCGTGTAACGACAAGGTTTCTTTATGTGATTTCAAATTGTGTTTTATGGAGAGTAGTGTTGTATTTGGGGTGGCTCAATCAACTAGAGGAAGTTCTGTAGCAAGTCTGTGACTGTTTTTTATTTTTTATTCCCTTTCAGCTTTTAAGTCCTAACATCTTTTTTTTTTAGCTCTTATTTCCAGGCTGTCACAGATGCTCTTGCCTTCACAGCTTTCTGTGCCAGTCATGCTAAACTAATCTTCGCCTTTCCTATTCTTTTCTTCCCTTAATTCTCCCTGGAGAATAAAGATGACATTTTGAAAGCTGTTTTGTTCCTTGGGCTGGTTCCTGAGTGGCTGAGAGCCCTAGCTTTTAGTGAGGGAAATATTTCTTGCTTACTCTTCAGCTGGTATGGAATAACATGTGTGGCTGCTGTGACACTTGGCTCAGTGACACACGTAGACGGTGCAGAATCACTTTCTAGTGCAGGAAGGTTAATTAGGAATAGCACTAGCCTTCATCATAGAAGCCAGTAGAGGTTGGTTATTGGCTAGTGTAAATAGACTAGCTAAAGTTTGGAGGTGAATTGTGAAATTATTTGTTATTTTTCTGTGTAAACCTTGGTTTTTACCAGTCTTCTCCAAAGCAAGTAGTGATTTTCTTATAGTTAAACCAGGATTTTTGTCACAAATGCGCTGACGAATTTTTGTGTGAAAAATTGCTATGAAATCATTAAGCTTTGTGTTTCACTTGACACTTGTCAATCTTCTTCTAGGGAAATAAGTGCTTGCTGTATTTGAGCATTTCTGTTGTCTTGCCTTGAATGACAGTATGTTCTGCTTTGTGTCACCTGACTTAATCACTATTAAAAGGCTGTCTGGATTACCTTGTCCTCAGGGGAAGTTTCAGAAGCCTACAGTCCTCTAAACCCTTATTCTGAATAATATCTCCCAGTTAGTAGCTTTTAGCTCAGCTTGTCTTTTTTAATCTGAATTGCATGTGTTGCATTTACTGCAGCAGTTACCTGACGGAATAGCATGCATGGGCTGGTGGTTTCTGCATTTATTCTATTTCATGTGACATTTCAGTGAAAGGAGAATCTTGATTAGATTTTTCAATTATGTCTTCTTCTGTCATGGTTTTCAAAGAGGAGTTCTGCTATAATTATACATCTGATTTAGAATTTTGCTTTGTTTCTCCTGGCTTCATTTTCTTCCTCAAACACTCCTTGATCACAATTTTGATTATCCTGGGATAGATGGTAGTGGCTCAGGCAGGTGTGCAAGATTCCAAAATGTAGTTGTTTTATGAATTTTAGCACGGTCTTGTTTTAATGTCAGCCATGAGAAAAAGTGGCATACTTCAGAACCACACCTGTACTGGAACTGGAGTTCATGGAATTTAAACAAATGTCATCGGAGGTTAAGAGCAATAATATACAGAACTGCTTGTCATTGTCCCTAGCTTTATTTTCAACCTGAGAGCCACCAGAAACAGTTGTGGTTGATCTCTGCAAAGTATTTGTTCCAGTTTGCCCTTGGACGCACAAAACTCTTAAAAACTACTTTTCCCTTGGGCCACCCAGGATCTGTTGAAGCATCTGTCACATACTCCTGTTATGGGAGTTTCCAGGCTGAGGAGTTTTGGCCAATTCTTTAGTTCTCTCGTGGAAATAACTTGATTCTTTGCTCCTTCTTCATGTGTTTCTCTGGGCCTTTGATTTCTACAGTCACCCTTCTGGAAGATTTTTTTTTTTTTTCTCTACCTTATGTTCCTATCCAGGAGGCTCTTTTCAACAGACTCCTGAATATTAAGTAGTCAAGGCATGGGTAAGAGTGGGAGGCAGATCTCTTACTGTGATCAAAGAACTTGTGTTGAGTTTGTGAAGGGAACTTGCTTAGCTGGAAGAAGCTTACATGGCTTTGGTGGATTGAAGGAGTAGCTGGTTATGGTTATCAGAAGATGTATTTAGTGAAACCTTGCTTATCAATACAGATTTGCACAGAAGAACAAAGTTACAGGTGTCATTAACCTAGGGTTGTGACAGGCTCTGTGAAAATTAGTTTACATTCAACAAGGTTGGAATTTTAAAATGAGATTTGCAATGCTGTGCTCCGACTACAACACTTGGTCCAAAGAATTCTGAAAGATACCATGAAAAGAGAAAAGAGTAAGACTAAGAAGTTATTTGAAGACCACCTAAAATGTAATTGTTCTAGTAACTAGAATAAAGTTACTGGTCATTCATCTAAGATGAACTTGATTATTTCTTCGTAAGCATTAAACTTGCTTATTCAATTGGGAAAAAATAATCTTTGCTCTTTGATGTATTGATTATTTTTATAGGGCAATACTTTTTTGAGACTTGTCACAAAGGAGGTGCCTAGGAATGGCATAGGCAGAATGCATTTGCAGTAAAATAGAAGTGTTTCAAGAAAACTGACAGCTTATAGCATGGATTGGTATTAAACATTGATATTCTTGTTCCTTGGTGGAAAATCTCAAGAAAGGCAAGTTATCATGGGAGTCCTGAATAGCCGAATTTTCACTGATATTTTTTTGTTTGGTTCTGAAAGTCTATGGAAAACAGATGATTTCTAAGTCAATCCTATGGTATTTGCTGAAATTTAAGTGGCCACAGTTGGCAGCTCAGACTTCACAGTTGGAACTTAATCTCCCTGAACACAGCAGAGATGTGTAGATGCTGGAATCAGGGGAAGGGGGATGGATAGGGTGGGGATGAATAGCAGACAGCTATAAAAAGCAGAGGCAAGCATTACTTCTGTTCCCTTGGACTAGCATTACTGCTATGTGTGTAATGGTGAAAGGCACCCCATTAAAATAGGGAGGGGATCTTCTAGGGGCTGAGAGCAGTTGAGCAGATGAGCTCTTTTTCAGATGAAGCTCCCACGTGATGGCTGTCTGGTCACATCTCCTGCAGGTTTTTTTAAATGAGAAGCTAATGACTTGCTCCTGGTGCTGTGAAAATTGTTCCTGGGGTGCCTGTTTCCTTTCTCCTCAGGGATGCTGCTGCCCTGGCTGCAGCAGCTGTCTGACAGGTGCTGTGAGAGGTCAGGGCCAGTGCTGAACCAAATGTGCCATCTCTGACTTGCCATTTGTCACGAGGTTCACTTGGCTGAGATGTGCTTTGAGTTCCTGTCTAGAGTGCTAAGTTACAAGAAAGTTGTGGACTCTTTATTCCCATGATTTAGCTTCTCATATGTAGATGGATCTCCAGAGGGCTCTCACTGTGCTTTTATGTGGTCTGAGGTTGACTCTATTAATGTCCTGCCTTGAGGAGTTCTAGTCTGTCATGGCGTTTTGGGCTTTTGTGAAAATGGGTCACCGTTTCCTACAGGCATTAGCTAAAGCTAGTATGTGACTTGAGATGATTTTAAGAACTCCACAGCTGACATGTTTGCTGTCCCATGATATATAAAGACCCCTTCACACTGAGAAATTCCTGCTGCATTCTGCCACTGCAGGAGGATCAGAGTATCTTCAGACTTTCACCTGAAGATCTTACTACAAGTGTGTTCTCTGGGAAGGTATGTCAGGATCCTGGTAGTTTGATCACTCTGGAGAGAAGCACGTTGCTCCTGTTTCATCAAACACTAGGCACTGCCAAAATAGGTGTTGTAATACCCCTTTGAGTTCCTCCTTTAAGTTGTTTTATCTTTCAGATGCAGCTGGTTGTTGGTAGGATTCTTCCACCTAGTTGCTGGGTAATTTTCTTTACTTGAAGTGAGTCTCTACCTGGGTGTTAAATTTGATATATTGACTCCAGGACTGACTCTTATTCACCTGTTGTTTTTGTGTTCATTTTGCAATGAAATGATTCTTAATAGTCTAGATTTCCCTCTGCCACCCCCATATGCACACACACTTACACACCCCTCCAGCTTAGGTTTTGCTTAGTTTGGTGGAGGAGTGGAATGAGTGTTCAGACTCATGTAGGTGGAGATATCAGCCTGCTGTCTATTAATCATGGCAAAAAATAGCCCCTCTCACCCCTCCCTGGTTTTGCAGACTTCCTAAAGATTGTCAGGTGGGGCTAATTCACAGAGTTCCCCTCACACAACAGTAGGACTCCAGAGTTTGTAAACATCATCTTGCTTTTGTGACTGGGCCAAGAGGAGTATAACTGCAGTAATTGCTCTCAAATAGAAAACTTGGACTTGCTCAACTGCTTTCTGCTGCTGATGTTTGCAGGACTCTAACCCAGCCTTCCACTCCTAACAAAATGGGGTTGTTTGGCCCTGGTTTCCAAAGGGAAGGCTTTGTTTAGGACTCACTATGCTTGCTTCTTAAATGAAAAATTAAGATGTAGAGGATGATTGTCTTTATGGTTTGCATGGTCTCTGAATTCATCAGATAAGCTTCTTGCATGCAAGTGGCTGAAATATCCTTCAAGTTTCAGAAAAAGCCCCTACCCTGTCCCTGCCCCCATGTTCCCCCCAAATGTGGATGATTTACTCCTTCAGTAAAGGTCCCTATTATGACTTTCTAATGTTTGTTTCTAAAAGATAAACCTGCAGACTGTCTGCCCTTAAAATTGTATTGAGTATGAGTCCTAGATCTTAGAATCTTTCTTAGTTTCTCTTTATTCACTTTCCACCTCTGGGTTATTCATGAGGAAGTTATATGAACTTGCTGCAGAGTTCCTGGGGAAGGAAATGGAATATGCTTGCCTTGAAGTCAGCTTTTTCCATGACAAGCAGGCTGCCTGGGGGAGGGGGAGAGGTCCTGAAACAAAAAAAAAGGGAGGGGGAAGCCCCCAGACCTGTGCTTGTCTCCCTTGACTCGAAGTTTCTTATGAAAGCAAGTATGAAAATTGACTGTGCTGATCAAGACTTAGTGGACTTGGCTGCAAAAAATACTGGTGGTGGCTTGTTCCAGAAGTTACAAAAATTAACCTGCAGTAAGACTAGTGATATGCTATACAGTGTTTGGACAGCTGAAATGTTTGAGTACAAATGTTTCCTTTGCTTGATTGAGGTTTGAAAAGATACAGTATTGACTGGAGATGAGACCCTGCATTTACTATGTGACTGTAGAACAGGAAGATAAGTTTAGGAGATTTTTTGGGAGCCACTTTTTTCTACGTCATAGCTGATTCTTGAAACATTTTTCCATGTAGAAAATCCAGTCAGTCTTTTTACTCAAATGAAATTATTTTTTTTGTCTGTTAGCATAGAAGTTATAATAGAATGCAGAAAACTTCAAGTATTGGTTTCAGCTCAAACTTCACCTTTGGCATTTTCAGACTCTGAGTTGGAGAATCTAAGTTCTATATCTGACTGAAAATGCTGTCATCAGATTGATCATCTGTCTTGGGATGAAAATTCTGACATGACTGGTTTGCCAAAAACACCCCTACCTTTTGAATGTTGATTTGCAGATACCAAGGTGACAGTAATAGTTCATGAAGAGACAGTGCCAAACCAATATTACAGGTCTTGTTTCCCCCTCCCCAGAAAGGAGGTCGCTGGGATAGTGTGGGGGAGTGTTTTGTTTAGTGTAAACAATGGAATAATGCTTTGAAGTTGCTTGTGTCAACACCAATCCTGAGGAAAAAAACACAACTGAGGCAGAGCATCACCAGGATAAACAGACTTAATTTGTATCTTTCCAAGCTACTTGGCATATCTGTTTAGTTAACTCCTACGACGTGCCTCTTGCATAAGCTGTGCTCTTCTGCAGAAGTGCACTGAGGCTCTTCTGGCTCGTAGCCTTTAACACCTTCTGAGCTTTGATTTGATGAGCACAAATGATGATGCTGTGTGTTTAATTCTTTCCAACAAATAAACCTAATCACCAGAGTCAGTAGAATCAAGTCTGTTTCCAGTGCTGTTATGTTCTATACCTCCATCCCCTCTCCCTCAAACCTGTGCCATGGTCACTTTAACAATATTTTCTAAATATTTTGCTAGTACTGTTTGGAATGAACAACAGATACTACTTCACAAAGCTTTTTGTATATATCGGAGCAGACTGGAATATGCATGTCCTGCTGTTCTATTAGCCTACAGCAAGAGTTGTGTGTGAGTTAAAGAAGCAGGTGTGGTGATGTGTCTGTATTATGTGCAAGGCTCATGATTTTGGGGCATTCTTAGGATACTTGTGTAGTGTCTTTTGTTAGATTTATGCATGAACTTGAGCACATTTAAATCAACAGCCTCTGTGGGGAGCATGTTCTTAAATAACTTTTGAGCCAGTCTGTTCATATTAAAGATACATCAAAAAGCCAAGACACTGCTGGATGATGTAAAGAGGTTAAAGATTTGCTGTATGGGTAGACCTTAGGTCCTGGACAAGAGCTAAATAAATGCAAGTTCTAATGCTGTTTTCTGTAAGCACAATTTAAGAAAGATGTCTGGTGTCAGTGTCTCTGCTATAGATGTTACTTGCAGCTGGTGTCAGTAGATGTGTTGGTTAGTCTGTGTTAAGACTTTCTGTAGAAAAGTTCAGGTGTGACTAATGTCAGCTGATGGCAGAGTTTTCATAAAATGAGTGTGGCCAGTATGAAGCTGAAAATATCCTTTAAAATTTATATCCATTAGTGTTATTAAACTTCAGTGCTTACTCTGGTTATTAGGTAAGGTTGCACTCAAGGTGATTGTATGGCTGTTAAAATTTCCACTAATAAATCATTTTGGTAGTAAAATGTGCTTCTGATAGTTGAGCCATAACTGGCAAGCTCTCAGTGCCACATATTAAGAACATATTTAGTAACACAGATGCTTTTTTGTAAGTTTTCAGCTGTCATTTTAAAGTGAAGTATAAAATTCAAAGACATGTAAGCAGATCTGGTGCAAGACTTGATACATGTGGTAGTGGGCAGGACTGTGGTTTTTTTGAACAAGTTGGTTAAGGACCAGTTTTCTCTTTTGAGGTGTAGTAGTTGTAATGTGATGATCCATTGCACTACCACAGGGAGGAATTCCTCTTTCAACTTATTGGCCAGCTGGAGATGAGGAAGGGTCACAGGTTGGGTTGGTAATCTTAACTATCTTCTCTAGAGGTAAAATAGCCATAAAAATCAGTTTTACAGTTGCGTTCTTGCTGTGTCTGTTTGGGATTTTTAAAGGCTGACTGTGTAACTCAACGGAGAGCAGAAGCTGCACAGCTGAGAACTGTCCCAGCTGAAACTTACAGTCCAGTAAATACACATTTGTCTATCAATACTGTGTAGTGCCACTTGATTAACATCTCTAATCTCCTGCAAGCCCTCCTGAAAGGTTACACTCCAAATGCTTGTTCATGTGTGAATTGCCGAGCGCCAGCCTGGTCAGCCATAAAAGTAGACACAGGGAAGTGAAAGGATTTAGAAGTCTTTCTCTTGCCTTTGTTGTGTAGGTTCTTTAAGCTTACTACAGGTGGGCTGTAGTTCTTGATGGTGGGCAGTGGGAGGATGGTCAAAGCAGGTGCTGGAGACCAGCTCTGTGGGACCTGGGACTTGCAAAGCCAAGAGGAGGCAACACGAGCTTTGTGGGCTCCACATTAACTTGCTGTTTAATTTGACCAGTGTCAGAGTTTCTCATAATGTACTATTAAGCTTTTAAAAGATTGTAAGGCAATATTTTCTGCTCCAGAGACTACACCAGCTTAGACCATGAGGTCTGTCACCAGAGCTGCGGGATTTCTTGCTTTAAGCATCTTAAAATGGGTAGAATGCCTCTTTATCCCCATTCACCCTGTCCAGCATGATCACACTGAACAGTGCGTTGCATGGAACTCTTTACCCACAAAAATTCCTTAGCATTTTGAGCATGGATACAAATCTGCTTTCAAATGATGTGATGGGAAAGCACAGACGACTGCTAGGTCTGTTTCCTACAGCAAGTCCATCTTAAATTTTTCGCTGCCTTTTGTGGGCAGTCAAATGCAACAGCCAGTTTGCAGTAGGAAAGACCAGCCCTTACATAAATAAGTAAATGGACATCTGGAGGCACTGGAGCACTGGTCTGTAATTCTGATACAAATCAATGGAACACAGGAAAACTCAGGGATGTGTTAGAAGATAAGTAGTTAAAAGTGGAAGATGTGGATAACTTTGGACCTTGCACTGACTGGCAAAATTCTTCCTAGATTAGTTCATAATTTTGATGCAAAGTAAGGAGACAGAAGTTGCCAGATGATGATGATAGGGCAGTATTATATAGAACTTATTTTTTCAACTACTCAATGTATGGGTGTTTTTTTCAGGTAGCGGTTAGGAAGAAGGGTTGCAGGTAGTGTTTTCAGAATAGAGTAGAATCCTATCTGCTTCCCTAAGTGCCAAGACTCGGGAGTGCAGGGAGTTGAAGGGTGAAGTTACTAAAAAGCTCCACTAATGTTTGTTGTTAAAAAAGGGGTGGAATTGACCCAAGTGTGTGTCTGTCCAGTATGGTCACTGCTGAGCTCCCTTTTCCCTTCCTTTCCTTAGTCTAATCTAAATAGTCACCACTAAACCTGTTTCTGTTTCAGTGATGTAAAATCATCTTCCTAGTATATGTCTGAAGCTGAAAACACAGTAGAAGGGCTTATTTTCAAAGGCTGAGTCGTGGTTTGTGTTAATGTAACTGAGCAGTAGGAAAATAAGCACTCAAGTGCCTTTTTGAGTAGAATGTTCTCTGCTGTAGGCATGGAAGACCTCAAGCAGTGAACCTTTCTGCTTGGGGCGCTGCACTGATCCTGTTGCTGCTGTTGTTCTAAAATGGGGAGGTCTCAATGTTACGATCAATCCTGGCATGGAGGTGAGGGGTGTGTAAAGCACATAAGGATCTAGTTCAAAATAAAAACGCACGTCTCTTGATGCAACAGTAAATTAGTCCTAATGCCCCTGTGAAAGGTGCCTGAATTCTTACATAATCCTCTTCCAAAGAGGGTCCTTGCAATTTCTTGGCTGAATGTCCCCATACCTCTGTGAATTTATAGATTTTGAGGCTGTGAACTCTGCACACAGTAGGGCATGGCTTTGCATGAAGATGTGTATGGGAGGATTTCAGGATAGTGGTGCAATAATTCTTTTCTGTTCTTGATAGTTTTTCCTTGATTTTGAATGTATTTGAAAATCTCTCAATGTTACTTGCAGCACTTGGAAACTATCAAAGCTGGTGGTTTGACAGCTATTCTTGTTCAACTCAAAGCAGTTAAAAATTACCTGTATGCATAACTTTTTTCTAAATAAGTTTAGTATTTGAATATCAGCATCTGTCCTACATATTTGATCATAAACCAAGGAAAATGCCTGAAGCATTGGTTTAGTGAAGTAAAGCCTTCATGTTTTTTCTAAATCGTTTAGGAACTGTCTGAAATCATGGGTTTTTTCTTTCCTCAGGGGAAAGTACAGTACCAGGTGTGCTTACTGTAATAATTGTTTCTGCTGTGTCTTTTGTAGATCTGGTTTTTATGCTACACTTTCATGAGAGTGTGAATTTTTGATAGATGCAGGATGAATTGTGTATTTCTTCTTTAGATATGTTTTTCTGTAAAATAGATCTGGTATAGAATTATCTTGCATGTGCTTTCTAAACAATGACTCTCCATTCCTTTTTAGGGGAGATGGTTCAGTTGTTTAATTCTTAAATATCCCACCTGTTTCCCAAGGTTCTGAACCTCATTTCATTTAAACCTTGTAGGGCCCCTTCTGAAAGGGATTTCTGTGGCTAAGCAAAGCTGAGAATTAGATGTAGTGGGAGGAGAGTAATAATAATTCAGTCCTCGATGTGTGTGCATGGAATGTTTTTGTTTTGCTGTTTGCTGTGGCTTGTCCCACAATTTTTAATGCTGTTTTATTTCATGCTTTTGAGAAGATGCCTTCAAGGGCTTTCACATGACAACAGAGAAGTAAAATTTTCAACTGCTTTCAGTTGGCTTTCTTGTAGCAGTAATATCTGCTTATTTCAAATCAGTTTGTCTGGTTATAGCAGTTTTTTATTACTGTCTAATTGGTGTCTTGTTTTTTTTCAGAGGTCGTTCACATTAATATTAGAAGCATGGGATTGGGATAATGATACCAAAGCTGGTGAGTATTTATGTAAAGCTTGGAGTTTGTACTTATTCTGTGTTCTATGTGTTCAACTGGGGAGGGGAAAAATTGTATCCTGCTGCAATCAGCCGTCCCTCCAAATCAGCTCTAGGCAGGCCTGTTGTCTGAGTAAAGGGGATGTACAAATCCAAACAGTGAGTATCGGGTAAGGAACTGTAAAAAATTATTGCTATATAGAGAACAGAATGGACAGTTGTAAATAGAGGGTGTAATTAACACATGACTCTTGATAATTAACTTTAAAAAATATTTACAAATGATGCTACACCCGTTTTTTTTTTTTAAGGAAGATAATCTGTAGAGTTGTTCAAATTCTCTTCCGTCTGCCTATAAGCATGCTATGCAATGATTTCCATGGTTTTTAACCTTTTTCTGTTGGCTGTGTTTTCTTTACATCTCTGGTATTAATGTTGCTACAACCCTTCAGTTGAGTTTGTCCACAGCCTTCTTGAGTGTCACTTCCTAAGCTGGGTGTAGTATTCAAACTGAGGTGTTGTGTGCTGAGCAGAATAAGCCTGAATCTTGAATAAGTTTAGATAGCCTACATGGTAACAGATTGGAGGAATCCTCTTGAATGCTCTGTTTAAAATATACTATGTGATGTTGATTAATTTAAATGGTTTCCAGCTTAGGACTAATTTATCTAGGGGCAGCTAGTACAACAAATATTGGACTATTCATGTCCTAGTTTCAGGGGGCAAATCAACTCATGAGATGGTGTAGAAAGGACTGAACATGAAGAAACAGCCTATTCTGCAAATCATCTGTATGCATTCAAGTGCTGGATTTAATTTTTTAATTAGCTCCTTAATAAATAATAGTATTGTAACTTAACTTGCTGTTTAATTTTTATTACTTGCAGAATCCTCTTGCAAATCTGTAGCTTTAAACCCCAGTTTTCTTTTAAATACACATGATAAGAGGACAGTCACCTCAGCCTTGTGTTAGGTCTTTGTCATATGCTTTTTAGTTTAACAAGCTCTAACAAATCTCTTTACTTGCATTCTTGTTTTTTTTTCCCTGAACTTCAGGCAAACAGGATATAGAGTGTCTTCTGGAGGCCCAATGTGCCATCTCCTTAAATTAACAGTTTCTATGAACTGTGGGAGAGTGTATAAGTGTCAGATTACAGTTTAGCTCTATGAGAAACTGCTGATGGAAAGTGAACTTCCCTTTAATTTAGGCTGCTGGAGAGGTACTGCAAAGCTGTATTGCAGCTGAAAGCTTGAAGGCTTGTCAGGTGAATTTAAGAAGGCTTTCTTGGCCTGTAATTTGGCAGAAGACTAGCTAAGTGCTAGTCTTGGTTAAATGTTTCTGTAGTCTGTTTTCTGATTCTGTGGTAGGGATGTGTTGCTTTACCATGCTTCAATTTTGATTTTGGATATAGGATTCATAGGCAGAATTCCTTAATGCTGAAGGTTTTTTCTTCTTTTTTTCTTTGCCTTTTTTTTTTTTTTTTTTGAGTGATCTTGGCAGCGAATTCTCCAGTAAGTTTTGCCTTGTGAATCTGTCAAGATGCAAAGATGCTTCTCTTGTATTTTTGCAAGCACCACTGAACTGCCAGACAGGCACAGATCACTAAAAATTTACTTTATAGAGAAGAAGAAAGGGAATTCAGCAGCTTCTCCAGAGAAAAGACAATATCTGGTCCTGGAGGGGTGAAGTGAACGTGAAAAAAGTGAATGTGGAAAGGGTGACTCCCTGTCCATCCTGAGTGCTGTGCTGATCTGGGGATCAGGTTACATGTATCTTCTGTTGCTACTGTAAGATAGATTAATCAAAGTAATTGCCAGAATCTGTTTATAAGCTGATTAATTAGTTCTAGAGTCAGGTTTTGCTTTCCTTTAATGGGGATGAGTAAGGCTGAAAGTTAAATGTAGGGTCTGTGTTCCAGCTTGGACTCTCAAGTGGGTATTAAAACCCAAAACAACCCAACCTCCCCAACAAAATAAAAACAAAACAATAGCAACAACAAAAATAAGCAACAAAACCTAAACAAGACAACAAGCAAACAAAAATCCTCTCCTAAAACCTAGAAAGAGAGGCTTGCAGTGAACAGCCTGAAGGTTCTCGAACATTTGTCATGGTTCTCTCCCTCTGTGTCCAAGCATCCTTCATTCTTCTTGCACTCAGTGGAGGCAGGGGGGCTCAGAGCTGACCTGTGAATTACTTATCTCAAGAGCAAGTCTGCCATGGCAAATGTTTCCCCTGTACAAAATCTTAGAGGATCCTTCAGCCCCGATTCCTGAACTACTCCTGTTTTTTTCCTCCTCCTGTGGGCAGCAGGGTTGGCTCGGGGGTAAGTTCGTGGCAGTGTAGTGTTACCACTTGTTTGCTTTGGGAGGGTGGAAGAGGGGGAGAGGAAACTGGCTTAGATACAAAGTCACTGCAAAGGGCCTGCTGGCTGTCATCTGTCACAGCACTTCCCCTTTCCAGGTAAGTCACTTGGCTGGGCAGGTTTCAGCAGAGGTCTTGGCAATGCCCAACCCAGCCCTGCCTTGACAGAGCAGGCTGGCATCTTCACGTGTGAAGGAACTTTCCATTTGGCTCTGTGTCTACTGCAGGGGTGCAGTGGTTGCTTTCCTCCTTCCCATTAACCTGTAGGAGAGTAATCTGTCCATAGTGCTTGAAAACATTCTGAAGAGAACATGCTTCCTGAGATGGGCACCTCCTCCTCCTTTGGATGTCAAGTTCATGTGATGTGTTCCCTCACAAACAACTACCAGCATCACCTTTCGTACAGCCCTGTTGGCTTGTTGGGAATGCCTGACCTCTGCCAAGGGTCAGGGTGCTGAATGGGCACTGTTCTTATTTGTATATTGCACGGTTAAATACTCTTCAGATACGTCTTTCTCTTCCAAAAATCAGATGTTCTGGGAGCATTCATTAAAGGACTACCTTTCAGCCATCATTTCCTTTTATGCAAGCATATGTACCACTATCTGCTTTTCTAGAGCTGTTTGTAGAAAACCCACTAATCAGGGAGATTGCTGGAGAGCTGTTGGTGTGTATCTAAGTTTGAGTAATGAATACTGCTTTTTTACCAATAACCAGACAAATTCAGTTATGCCTTTACTTAGGGCTAAAAATAATAAATATGAATCCTTAAGGTGAACTTCTATGGCAAAGTCAGATGCAGGGAGCAAACCTGTCTCATCAAAACAGGTGAGAGAGTCTGAATAACTTCAGACACACTTTGGTATTGTGGGGGAGGAAGGAGAAACCTTGACAAACACGTTCCTCCCTGTGTTTATAGATCTCCCTGGAAGATGCACCTTCTATGTAGGATCAGTGTTAAATTTGAAGTTAAACAGAACTCTCATACTTTGGTAGTTAAGACAGTATTAGAAATGAGATGGCGTGGAGCTGCTTCATGCCATTTGTAGCTCAAGGTAAATTATTTGGCTTGCTTCTATGTAGACTGTTAAGTCCTACTTATAACTGATACAAGCTTGAGGAAAAACCCGTAAGACTCAGAATACATTCCTTTTTAGAAGAGCTTGTGAAGATAAAGTTTGAGTGTTCAAAAAGATAAAAAGACCACTCTTGGGTTATTTCCCCTGTTCTTGACCCCTGGTATCAGGAGGTCTGTTCTGCATAGGTATATTTGCAGTACCTGTAATGCGTGTTCCATGTAGCTGGGTCTGATGAATCTCCATTAGCCTGAAGATGCCTGATAAGGATTTTATTATATAAGCCACTCCTTTAATCTCAGGACCTGTTTTTCAGTCCATCTGATGCACTTTGAGGAAACACTTTCACAGCAGTGGCTGCTGCAGCTGTTTATAAGGAGCCTGTGTTGCTTATAGCAGGAAAGAAGCTCTGTAATGTATATTTACTATTTGTTCTCTTTTCTTTGACCATCCAGTGATTCAGTGTGTTTTCCTTTATAGTTTTTCAGATCAGTAGTCATTGGAGGAAAGTAAGATTATTAAAAGATGCTGAGATCTGCCCAGGGAAGTGGTGCTGTCACTATCCCTGGAGGTATTTGAAAGACATGTAGATGTGGCACTTGGGGACTTGGTTTGATGGTGGCCTTGACAGTGCTGGTTGGTTAATGGTTGGGCTTTGATGACCTTAAAGGTCTTTTCCAACCTAAAAAAACTCAGTGATTCTATCTAATCATTAAACTTTCAATGGTGACTGGTGTGATAAATATTGTGTTGGTCAAAAATAAAATGTAGGCAGCCTTTTCTATCTTACAAGTGCTGCTGGATTACAAAGGAGCTCATGCACAGGAGTGAGAGTTAAAGAGGAGGGATGGGCTCCAATGTGTCCTGGCCAGCCACGAAATGTTTTATGCATTCCAGTCCAAGCAAGCATGACTTAGAGCTTATACATGGCAATGCCACTTTTAATGATAAAGCAGAGAGAGATACTGTGAGGTCTTAATAACTGGAGTACCTTTCAATGCTTAGTTAAAAAGGGGTTCTCTTTAAGTTCAGTGTTTTTAATTTCAAGAGGAAACATTTTTATAGAAGCTTGAATAAAAGATGCCAAGAGAGCAAGATACTTTGGAGAGCCTGATACTTCTGTAACTATTCTTTTATCTTAATATTGGAGGGACTGAAAATTGTCACTTCAGTTCTTTTACAGGCTGAGGGAGAAATGACACTTTGCTAAGAGATGCACAGTATTCCTCTAAATTGTCAGTAACATCCTGGTTGAGAAACAGTCACTCCTTGGGTTTTGTTTTCTAAACATGACGTTAATGAGTTCTCAAAAGCAGCTGGGTAGGTAAAATGTGTTGGCTAAAGGTGGTGGCTTAGTATTGCTTGCTGCTACCAGCTTGGTGTGCTCTGTATTATTAATAATTTGAACTTCAGGCTTTATCTCACTATCATCTCAGCCTCTTGCTGTGTGCAAGTTTTTGGTTATTAATTTCTTTTAACATGTACTTTACATAATCTTTATTTAAAGAAAATGGGTGCTGAAGTTCTGAGCTGACAATATCATAGCTATTTCATAAATGTGTATGAAATTGATATGTTGAAGTGAAGCTTCTGTACCTTCTTCTTATCCTTAAATAGTGTTTGCAGTTCCAGATGCAACTTGCAGTCACCTAGAAAAGCTGTCCAGCAGGGTGGTACCAGATTTGAATGGTGAACCCATTAGAAAACTTTTGTCACTGGTGTTGCTCACTGTCTGCCCTTACCCCTCACTGAGCTTTGCTTATTCTTAATATTTGCTGAACCAATTTCATCATTTCATTGTACTGGCTATAATTGTCTCATCTCCTGGTATTGAACCTTCTATACAAAAAATTACATGAATGAAGGTACAAAATGGATATTCATGTTAATGAAAATACTTTGTGTTGGGAGTTTCTATAATGTTACAGCCTAGAATCCTCTTGTCCCCTGGGATATGTACTTCTTTGTGTAGGTTTGGCCTCAGTGAGTGGAGTCTGGCAGTAGCAGAGCTGCTGCTTTCCGTGGGGACAAGGCAGGATGCTCACAGTGTGTGCTGCAACAGGGATCACAGTTATCAGGAGTTTCACTGGGGGTGAGGATAAGGAGAATACAGAGCTGAGAATGGCCCTTGACAATCCTGGGTTCACTTGTTTATTTCTTGTCAAAATGTCAAACACTAGCTGTGCAGTGTTCTATAGAATGGTAGTTAAAGATAGTTTGCCTTTATTTTGGAGAGAATGATAAGATGGAAACAAGCTAGTTTATGTATATAATGCAAGCCTACCGAGCATTCATTATTCCTCAGTATTTTTGCAGCAAAATGAATATATTGTGTTTTGCTTTATTTTTAAAATTAAACTAGCAGCAGAAAACTTTATCTCAGCTATGAGATTATGCAGATCTTGCAATTTTATAAGAACAAAAAGGAGTCAAGAAGAGCCTCAGATCAAGATAAAGCTGCTAGTTGTCAGCATGTGGGTGTGGTATGTTTGGCCGCCTTGAAAAATAAGCTATTTCCTATGGATTATGTTCCAGGGTTTTTTAATATTTCCTTTGGGACGCTTTTTTAAATTGGTCTTCCTGTAATGAACTTTGCAAGGCAAAGGAAAATTCAGTTATACAGTAGATCTTTATCATCCTAACATTTTCTTTACTTGGTTTTCCCTTAACCAGTTGAGTACTTCTGATTGGATTCCGTATGTCCATGTGTGTGCTATCAAACTTAACCCCCTGTTGAATTTACCTTTCTTTCCAAAAAGGTGAAAACCTGTTAATAGAGCGAGTGGCACACGCTGGCATGATCAACCCCGAAGATCGATGGAAGACCCTACAAATTAATGGTCCTGTTGCCCACTTTGAAGTGCAAATAAGGGTGAAATGTGACGAAAATTACTACAGTGCTCTGTGCAACAAGTTCTGTGGCCCTCGAGATGACTTTGTTGGCCACTACACATGTGATCAAAATGGAAACAAAGCCTGCATGGAAGGTTGGATGGGAGAAGAATGCAAGCAAGGTAGTATGTTTACTTTGTCTTGGATTAGCCCTGGTGTACGTAGAATAGGTGTAAACTGCAGTAAGTGTTTCTATGGTCTCAGTGCTGTAGCATATTAATTTTAGCACTTACAGACATTGTCCTTTCAATACAAATCTTTAAATAAAACATCCTCTCTGAAAAGTGGAGCACAGGATACAGTGTTGCTTCTGGTGTGTGCTGTGAATGTACCTAAACAAGTTTAGTATTCAGGGAAACATCCTTTTACTAATTGACTTTTTTTGATGGTGGTGTTCCTTCAAAGCAAAATGATGCATTGCATCTGTTAATGTAAGATTTTATTGAAGTGATATCATCACTTGCACAGTAGACTTGAATCCTGTAAAAATGCGTTTATAGCACTGTTTCTGCAAATGAAACAGTTTTAAGTGTAAAGTGTGCAAAGCTGAAAGCTTTTTGATAGCTCTTAATGGGAACAGGAATGCAAGTGTAGTTGTCTTTTAATGTACCACTCAATCAAATCTCTCTGGATTTTGCCTTCAGTAAGTAATTTTAGTGCTAAAATTATTTGACATACTCTTCTTTCTGCTGAGGGCTTTTTGGTTTTGTTTTCTGTTCCTTTTCAGTAAAAAACTTGTTAATGATGGGGAGGACCATTTTTAGGGCTTACTCAAAGCCATGCATCACTTAAAAGTGTGGAATTTCCAGCATAGTACCAGTCTTATACCAGGTTTTAAAAACAACTGTATTTTATAAAATTTTCAGTGGTGACACTCTTGCTGCAAAGCTTTTTGGCTGTAATGGTGCTGTGTCCTGTGAAATAACTGTCTGGAAGGAGCAGCTATTGGAACATGGTAGAATGCAATCTGCTTTGCACACAAACAGACAGGCTAAATGACAGGAGCCCTACCTGAGGACCTCCAGACTGCTGCTGTACTGATGGATAACTGGTTACCCAGGCTGATGCCCAAATCTTTTTGTGTCTACAGCTGTGTGTAAACAAGGATGTAATTTGCTCCATGGGGGCTGCAGTGTACCTGGGGAATGCAAGTAAGTCTGCATGTTTGACTATATATATATATATTT
>VWZU01011557.1:745005-793545 GCA_013397095.1 Sterrhoptilus dennistouni
AGAGGGGTTGGTGCAGTTTCCTTTTCAGCTTCCCTTTCCCTGTGATACCAGCTGTATCTGAGAAGGCAGAAGCTGGAGAGGGGGGAGGGAGGTTTCAAGAAGGGAATATAAAACCTTTCAAGCTGAGAGGTTGGGTGCTATTCCCTTTTCCAAGGTGGCTGTCCACAGGTGATCTCACATGGCAAAGCCTTTCCTTGCAGCCTGGAGCTGATGTGAAGAAGCATCTTGGGTTGTAAATCCAGGTGTTCCCTTACAACCTGCCCAGCTAAACTGAGCCCACAAAAATAACCCTCAGTCTACTGAAGGACTCTGTCCAGGTATCTCTCTGTTGTGTGGGTGGATTCTCTCACCTTAAAGAAAGCACTGAGGGAAGGAATAATGGACTGTGTGCAGTTTACCTTGTTTCTTGATGCCTGCTCAAGTCAGATCTGTGATCAGCAAGCTGAGGGAGAATAGTGGCTTTTCTCTGTGTGGCCACTCTCTGTAATACTGCAGAAAGTTTTAGTTGTCTCTTTAATGGTGATTTGGTAGCTTGAGTGTGTTCACACGCAAGCTTTAGATTGTGTCTTTAAATTGTATTCTGTCATAGTTATTAGACTATATTGGAAATGTTGCTTTGAACCAAAAGGATAATACCTTCTGTAGAAAAATGATGCTGGCCTAAAAATAATTGAGGCTTACAGACGTGGCCTTTATCTTCAGCAGTACAAAGGAAGCTGTTATTTAAAAGAAACTGCTATGTTTGGTGCTATTGAATTTTAATCTAGATTCCTTCATCCTGGTTTCTGGACAGCTGCCACTGCAATTTAACAGGTGAAAACAATGTCCTTTTTTAATTCAGAAAGAAAATGAAAATGTGAGAAAAAATATGGGTGTGAGGTAATTGGGAACCAGCTGGTGCCAAAAGCTACTTAATTGCCAAAACCTGCAGTGCTGTTAGTAAATAGAAAAGCTGGAAAATGGTTTCCATCTTCAGCTTGCATGAACATGGAGGTAACCTAGGCAGAGGCTCCAAGGCTTCAACCAAGGTCTCAAGAAAAGATCTATCCTCCATTTTTAATGTAATTTAGAGCAGTTTTTGTATTACAAAAAGTTACACTAAAATCAGAAGTAGCTAAATTACCTTAGACTGTTAGTAAAGGCTATGTCACTGGTTCTGGATGTGCATCATCTATTGGTCAAGTTCATGCACCCATTTGCTTTGAGAAAGTTACAGTATTGAAATGTGTTTCCATTTTTCTGAGTTTCTATCAAAATGGAAAATATGTAGGGATGACCAGATGTCTCAAAATGACCTGATGTAGGAAATGATTCTGTGATGTGGCTGGGTCTAGGTGATGTTTTTTCATTGTGGAGGCAATTCAGCAAAAATAAAAATTTCCTGAATAAAGATGAAAAATACATCCTTGAGGACAGCAAAAGAACTTAGCTGAGTCTTGCAAAGATGGAAACATGCCACCATCATAAAGAGAAAAAACCCCAATCTTTATCCACCGTGTATAAAAGACAACAAACTTTGGTCTGTAGTGGCAGGCTAAATGGTCTTTTTTTTTCACTGACTTCACCAGGCCAAAGTAGTAGGAGGGATTATCAAAGACACAACATTGCAGAGCCTTGATGCTGGTACTTTGTGTGTTTTTGCATCACTTAAAGTACTTTGTTAAATTCCATTAAGCTGTCTAGAGGAGAATGAAGTTTGATCTGATGGCTTGTATCTGGCTTGAGTTCAATGACCTCATGGAATTAGCAAAGTTGAATACAGAGAAACCACCAGTGAAAGTCTCTTTCCTTGATTAAAACTGCTGACCTGGGTATGTTTGGTACTACTCATAAACTGTCACTAGGCTCAACAGCTCAATCTTTCACTTCCTTGTTATCCAGAGTGGTATGGCTTTGGTTGAGGTCCAGATATGCCTCATATCTGGCTTACATTGTCATAGCCCTGCCAGGATGATGGTATTTTCAGAAGTCTTTCTACTTTTCCCATTGCCTTTGAATGTTTCTTTCTCATCTAAAGCTAAACAAAAGGAGTCGAATCCCTAACACTGCTCAGCTTGCATTCTGGAGCTGTGGTAAGAGCTGGGTTTTGTCCTGGAAAATGCCAGTCTTACTTTCCAAAACTGATACAAAAATCTCTTTAAAATGTGCAGACTAACTGAAATGAATTGGAAGTGGAATCATGAATAGTCCTCTAATTTGAGTTCTGTGCAAGGTGGAAAAAGCAAACATACTTATTTTAAAAGAACTTTTAAATTCAGGTTTGTATGCTTTGAAGTGACTTGTTCTAGAACTATTCACAACAGTTTTAGTTTTACAGTTTTGATGATTTTATGTTTGTTTGGTATAGTTTAAACGTGTACCTTAACTTTTTCAATGGGGCAAAGATTTCTCAAGCTTTTTGTCAAGTGCCATGCCTTTTGTAGTCACTGTGTTCCTCTTCAGCAGTCCTGAAATGCCTGCAAGCTCTATGGGCATCTCCCAAGTGTTTTTTCTCCTTTCATCTGTCACTTTACAGGCCAGACCCTGCTCAACTGTTACCCAGTACTTTTATTTAAGATCCAGAAAAGCTGGAGATGCAAAATGAGCTGCAACCATCCTGGAGTATTTGTGGCTTGAAAATGTTCTAGAGAGTCTTTGTTAAATCTGAGGCTTCTCAGAGACTATCCAATATCACTGATATCTCTCTTTTGGTTTTGTGATGGTTGGGTGGATAACATGTTTAACATCAGCACTGGGGAACTCTGTCTAAACTTAAAAAAAAAAAAATCCACCCAGCAGCTGGATTCTTGTAAACCCATTCTTGGGTATAAGGTGATCTGGTAACGCTTTTCAAAACAGGTTGTTATTGAAAGACTGTAGAGGACTAGCAAAGGTCATAGAGAACTGAAAAAAAGAAGGAAATAAAATTCCTGCTTCTAAAAACTGGGAGAGAAAGTAAGAGGTGGGGATCTTTCACAGGTGTTTTAGAATGGAATTATGAGAAATCTCATAGGCTGCTCTGAGCAGTAAACTAGAAAAAACCCTTGGGCAGTGTGCTTAGCTGCTTTGGCATTTGTCCAGTTCAATTCCAGCAACACTGGGCTGCCCATGGTCCCTAAAAAGTGTGAGGCTTCTGTTTGGCCCCACAGGAATGCATTTGATACCAGGACTGGGACATCTCCTGTCTCCTCTTTGGTGTAAGAGATCCTATTACAGTCTCAGGTCTCAAAGATCTTGTAAAAAGTCTTAGCATTGCCGTGTCTTTCATCATGTTGAATTCTCTTACCTGTTGTTATAACCAGTGTGCTTTTATATTTTTATTTTTTTTAATGTCCTAGTGGTGAGCCCTTAGGGAATGTTGGCAATTGTTTCACATGTAGATACCTTAAGTTACACAAAGAATCTCATATTTTGTGTCTTTATTGGTCAAGGAACTGAGGCATGCTCTGCATGAGTGGGTTGGAGGGTATAGAACATATCCTAAAGGTGGATCTGCATCCAGGAGATGTGAGTGGGTGTGCAGGAAGTAAAAACATGTAGTGCTTGAACTTGTGTCTACAGCAGTGTGGGGAGTGCAGCTGAACTAGAACAGTAGATCAAAGCAGCATAGAGAACTCAATATCCTACTCCAAACACTTCAGGACTTTAAATTTTAAACTCTCTAGTCTGTTCTTGTGGCCTGAACGCCTGTTTGCAGCTGGAACACATTGGGTGTGCTCCTGGCATACGTTGTCTGATGTTACCTTAGTTTAACCTAAGAGGAATCCAATTCCTTTGTTCCAAAACAGCTCTGAGATGTGAACTAACACACCATCAACAGGAATGATCAGGCAGTTCACATAAAAAGCATGTTCCTGGTGTGAACTAATGCAAATACAGGCACGCCCTTAGAGCCACTTATGTAAGTTAACTGAGCAATGTTTTGGTTAAAAACTTTTGAACCATCCTCTCTTTTAACTTGTTCTCAAAACTCTATGTACTACTGAAGTGAGACTGTTAGCTTTCAATAACTTCCTTTATTAGAGGAGTAAAAAGTTTGTAGGGAAAGGTTTGTATTTTTTGGTGTGATAAGAATACTAGGGGTGAGAGGTAAAGATAACAAACTTTCAGGTAATTAAATTATTTGAGCTCATTAATGAGTCTGTTTTCCTTTGCTATTCACAAAGTCATCATGCCTATTTCAAAGGTAGGAAGGTGAGCAAAGTGTTTCTGTGACAACTATTAGTGAATGAGTACTGTACTGCTTATTAACATTGACTCCAGATGCTCAGAATTGTAGGATTTAACAGCTGGACAATATTGCTGCCTGCTGTGTAACAAGTAATCTCCTAAAAGTTTAAACAGACTTTCTTATGGTTATTTTAAGTAAATAACTAATATAAAGCTATTGTTCTGGCCTATGCAACACCATCCTGTTCACGTCACTAGAAAATTTAGTGGTTTTCTCTTTAAGAGGGTTATTTCTCCCCCACCCCTGAATGATGCATTTTGCTTCTGCTCTTAATGTCACTGTTTTGCTTTGTTTTCCTGTATTGAGTGTTTTGGCCCCAGCTTCCACTTGAAGCATGATTGGGAGAGGCTCCTTCCATAATGTCTGCTTATAAAAAGGTGTATGAATATCTCACAAAGATCTCTTCACTCTTTGTATGATATGCAATAAATCAGTAAGGTGTAACCTGTGATATTTAAAGGTTCATACCTCATTGCCTACATCCTCCCTAAGATTTCTTTTTTTAAATTTATTTTTAGGCCCCATATTCTTGCACTGACTTCAGGAATAGACTTCAGTTTGATGGTTTAGGTGTATTTATGCATGAAATGCTGACAAAGCTCTGTAAGTAGGTGTAGAACAGAATTTATTTAGGTATCCTCTCATTCTTATGAATTACAGATCATTTTTTAAGGTTAGACAGCATGGATTAGTGGTTGGAGGAGATGTGCAATATGAAGTTTCTCAGCTGAACTTTCTGCACAGAAGTATCAGGACTTTGGAATAACCAGAAGTGATTGAACCAGGAGAATAAACAATGTGTGAAGATGGTACAAAAGAGCGGAGTTTAAGCTGACCATCGAGGGCACCTTGACTTTCTGCTGTGTTGGGGGAGGCATCCTACTTCTGGATGAGGAGTTGTTAATCATTCAAGGTGCTGAGGGGCCACGGTTCACTGACCATCAGGATCTGGGTACATTTCTTCACCTTTCCATGTAACATCTATAATTACCACTGTAGGATTTGACATAAACTTAGGGAATCTGGACAATATTTTCAGGGTCATTTAGTCACCTTTTTGCCCAAGGGGCAAAGATAGTTAGACCCATCTAGTTAGTTCCATCTGATTTGGAAATGTTTAGTTTCAACCTAGCTCTTACTAATAATTGTAACAAATTTCCTCAGAGGAAAGCAAAGGCCACTGTCAGCTTTTTCCTTCATTACATCTTTTTCAGAAGAACATAAGGAAAGCATATTTCTGTAGAAAAAATCTGTAGAAGTATCTTATTGGACTTGATTAGTTTAGTTTTTGAATAACCCCAGGAAAAATAAAACCCCCAAATGTTCTGTTTCATGCTTTTTTTCTACTTTCCCCTGCCTCTGAGTGCACATGTACCTTTGAACTGTGTGTAGTGATGAGTGCTTTTGTAGGGTTCCCTGATGTTAAATTTACTACTGAGATTTACTGTAGAAAGTCATTTATCCTGAAATTTAGCTGTTTGAAGTCCCACTGAGTTGAATTATTGTGGCTTTTTCTGTTTGTCAATGACAGCAGTCTTTTTTTCTGCCCAGTTGCAGTTTTTCTAATCTGACAATTGAAGGGTTGTCTAGAATTTTTGCTAATGTCAACTCCTGCCACCCCCACCTCTAGGCTTTTGTTTGAATTCTCATTTTTCTATTGCCACCAGACTCTCATCTAAGGAAAATGGAAGCTGTGAAGTGTGCCTTGTAGAATTACCAGATCTATTCTCCAAGTTGCTGGTCTCAAGATAACCAACAATTGTTATTCTGTCCCTATTACACTCTGTGTAAAGAGATGCTTTAGTCTGGGAGCAGATGCCTGTGCTTCAGCCTTCCATCAGGAAGTTACTAAACTGTAACAATCTATTTATGGTTCTTTGTACTGCTAATAACCCAGCAAGGGCTAAGATTAAGCCAGGTCTGATTTTGTTTTGCATGTGCTGGATTGTGAAGACAAGTTTGAGCTGATGAAGTCAGCAGAGGGGAAGGACAAAGGAAGTAGAATCTTGATTCCAATAAGAATTTTCTTTGTCTGTTGAACAATGAGAATCCTTATAGATTCTCTATATTTGGCTTTCTTATTTTGTCAGATGTGAAAAACTTAGAATTGCAATTACTTGATTCTTGACTGGGATGGGAGGGCTGGGAAGAAGTAACTTTAGTCCACTATTAGCTGCACTGGCAGTTTCCTTTTGGCTTTTGGACAAGTGGTTGGTACTTGACAAGGAATTCTGGTTTGGATTTTTTGGGGTTTTTTCCCCCTAAATGATGTTGAATTTGTGTTTGTACCATTTGGGCTTCTCATAGGGAATTGTTAATAATTTTCATCTTTGTTTTTGTCTTGATATTTTTGTCATAAACAACATAACCATAAATGACATGTAACATACCCATTTCTAGGTTGGTTTACCCTTATTGATCCCATCTTGCTCTCAGGGTGGGCTGAGATCCATGTAAGGATTATCTTTTTAGAAGGAAGTGGAATTAACACTGCTCTAGCACCTGTTAATGTAGGATGGGACCAGACTTCCTGTTAAAGAGGAAATCCTAATTTACTCTTCCTTGTAAACTGAAGGCTGATCAGCTTACCACATAGTAACCTTTTGACTTGTAAACATTGTGTTCCTTTGGACTGCTTTTAGCCTCTAGAAATTATTTCCCTCAGGCTTGATGGTAATTTTAACAGTAAACTTTGACTGTGTTTGAATATCATAAAAAAAGCAGCAACCTTTTTCTGCTAAAGTAATTTTAATGTCACCAAGCATACCTACAAACTCAAGTAGGTGCTTTAAGATGCCTTCAGGTTCTAGAAGGTGGCTGTTTTTCTTTGCACTCTTAAGCACCACTGCGGCGTTAAACAAAGAAACTTGTTATCCATTGGCTATGGAGAATAAATTGAGTTACTGTGATTATTTGCTTTGTGATGCAGACTTTCAGCTCTCGAAAATGCTTGTTGTATGTGGGTGGGGAGTTGGCTCTGGCTGGGATAGTCATGGTGAATCACTGGCAGTAGTGCCAGGTTTGGCATGGATATGAAGATTTGGGTTGAGGCCAGTAAAGTGAGTTGCAATGCTTTTTTTATTGTTTATTACCATCCTCTGAAAAGATTTTTCTGTCCTTGAGGAGGAAGGAAGAGATCAAATTTAGCAGGAGCAGTATTTGCTTCCTCTTGCTGTTGCTGTAGCCAAAGAAAGAGGCTTCTAAAATATGAGTGTTCTCCAGGCTTCTGCCAGCCCTGCTGAGAGGAGCCTCTGGGCTGGGTGCTCAGCTGAGGCTCTCCTTGGAGATCTGCAGCTGGGAGATTTCAGGGCAGGAGCAGGTACTGGGACAGGAGCTTAAAGCAGTTCTAGAACGTCCTATGAAAGGAATGGTCTTGCGGAGATCTGCATCTAGATTCGTTGCTGCCAATGTAAATAGTAAGGATTCAAATACTGTGCTGCCAGCACAGCTTGTTCTGTTCCTCTGGGGATTGATCCAGCTTACTGAAACAGTGGAAGGGGATTGATTCACATGGAACTAAGGTGCCTCGTTTATACTTCTCTTCCTTGTCTTTTCTCACTGCCCCCCACAAAGACTTAATTTATTTTCTGCTCTTTTATACCATTCAGCTTATGTGGATTATAGAATGGTAGCATCAAATCTAAAAAATGTAGTTTTATTTCTAATGGTTTTTTTCCTCTAGGCAATAGAGTTGCACTATTGTGCTTGTGCCCAACTCTCATTCAGTGTGATTTTATGCATCTCTGTTGCTAGTATGTCTCTTGAATTCTGTATGAGAAATACGCTCTTAACAGACAGAACATTTCTTTTGTTGGCCCAAAAGAGCAAGCTTCCTATTTCTTGGTACTTAAAATGTGTGTGAAATATAAATATGTTTTTTAAAAAATCATTAGATTATGCCCTTCTTCTCCCTCATAAATTCAGATTTTAATATTTTCCTGTAGCATAAACAGTTGTTTCTTTCAGCAGAGTTTTGTTACAGAGTACCATAAAAATACTGGTCTCAGAAGTCTTGGGGAAAAAAATTCAACTCTAAACTAAATTAATTATTAATGGCTTTTGTTTCTGTTCTTGCTCCTCTCTCCAAAGAGTACTTTTTCCATAGTGCAAGTAGAGAACACTGAGGAGATAATGGAATAAATCTGTGAAAAAAGGATTTTCTTGAGAAAATTGTCAAGACTGCTGCCTTTCTGGCTGCCCTGGTCTTTTAAGGCTGTTGCACTCTAAAGCAAATTGGCTGTTATCTTGAAATTGCTCTTCAAAGAAAAACGCTATGGTGCTGAATGCAGTAAGCCAGCAGTCTCCTTCTGAAAATCAATTTCAGCTTTCTTGTATCAATCACAAGTTTTGTCCTAGTGTTGAGATTATGTGAAGATGGGACTTCTTGTGAAACTAATTCATGTCCAGTTCTCATAACGTGTAGTGCTTGGTGGTGTTTGTTGCCATGGTGTGTAACACATTTGAGCAGGATGAGTTCCTGTAAGGATGTTCAACAGGACTAGTTGTGTCCCTTCTAAACAGGATAAAGTTTTATCTGTTGCACATTGAACACTTGACCTTGTTCTTGAGAATGGTAAGTGTAGTGTTGTAAATACATGTAATGCTGATAATGAAGCATCACGTTGCTAACTTTTAACATGTGAACTTACATCTTAGGTGTCATTATGGTTGGCAAGGACAGTTCTGTGATGAGTGTGTCCGCTACCCAGGCTGTGCTCATGGGAGCTGTAATGAACCATGGCAGTGTAATTGTGAAACCAACTGGGGTGGCCTGCTCTGTAACAAAGGTACTTAACATTAATGTACAGGAAAAATAAGTTAAGTTGCATGATTAACTGATAACTCATTAACCCTTTTTTTTCTGCTAGTGTGCAACTGAGTGTTTCTGTGCCTTAATTCTTGTGTGGCAGATGGTGCCTAGGCATCAGAAGTATAGGAAGTTCAAGACAAAAGGCTTGGAATTGTCCTGACTCTTCTAACTCCTGCAGTTGTCTCTTGTCCATTCTTCCCTGTTCTGTGGATAGTTACCCAACCACAGGCTAGCCACTGGAATATGGGGATGATGTGGGTGAAGGATGTTCGAGCCAGAGAGGCATCTGTGTGTCTGACTAGGGACTGAAATGGTGGGATGTGTGTTCCCTGCTGACTGAGCCTTTTCTCTGTGCAGATCTGAACTACTGTGGGAATCACCACCCGTGCCTGAACGGTGGCACCTGCATGAACACGGAGCCGGACGAGTATCGCTGCGCCTGCCCCGACGGCTACTCGGGGAAGAACTGCGAAATCGGTACTTGGGGACACTGCCCCTCTCCTCGGGGACCTGCAGCTGCCTTAGGCACTCCTGCACTTCAGTGGGGATATGCTCCATCCCTCCCTGCTAGGCCTGAGCCTAGAGCTGTTCAAAACATCAACAAGGACAACAGAAATGCTGCACTAGTTTTCCTTTAGATAAGACTAAGACTGTTTCTTCCCTTTGACTTCTCTTCCTTAATCCAAATATGTAGTTGGGCTGCAGTCTCGTGAAATAGGTTACACATGTGGCTTTCCCTGTTACTTTAGTCTCTGGTGGCCATTTTCTTGTCTTCTGGCTTGCTGGCAAGCATGCATCTTTTCCAAGCTGGGGACTAAGAAAGGTGGAAGTGATGGGTACTTCAGTTTCTATTCTGATGTGGGGCTTTGGCCCCATTTTTAGTTGGCTGAATGTGTTGACTATCCTTTTTAATCAACTGAAACTTAATATTTTAATGTGGGAATTCTAATACAATTGGATTAATAATGAAATATTAACTACTATAGAAATGTGCTCAAACCCCCTTACAGAGTCACCTTGAGCAGTCTGAAAAGCAGGTGTCTTCCTTTGCCTTTTGGCAAAATGGAGGAGAGTGTCTAAACCACAGTTGTGATGAAGTATGGCTTTGACTTGAATCTTCAACAGATCTGTGTCTTGAAAAACTGCTCCCTATCTGAACTACAGTACAAAAATAGCACGTTACGTTTTTCTGTATGTGTTAGACAAAGACCAAAGTATTTGTCTTCTGGGGACAGGTTTAGTCTCTGGAGACTTTTCTTGATTATTCTCACTTTGGAGGTAAATGGGCAGTGTGCAGTTTCTAGTTTTTTCATATTTTTCTTCATATAGTGGTTAGTTGGGTGTTCTGTTTCTTTGTCATGATGCATTGTTAAATCCTTTTTTGAAATGTGGTATTCACAGCTTCTCACTATGAATTTTGCTGTTCCTCGATAGTTAAAATTTTAGATGGAGAGAACCCATTTTTTTCCACTTCACTGCTTGGCCTTAAGTTCACTAAACTATTAGCAGCAGAAAGTTTTCAGAGTCAATCAGGATGTAGATGTTTGAACTTCATAAAGCTCTATGTGGTAATGAAGATACCATCAAAACTTGAATTTTGCTTCAGCTGGTAGAATGTGATATAAAGTTTAGGCTAAAATGGATGAAATCTTGCCACAGCTGGCCCTGAAAGCTCTGGAGGGGGGGGTAGCTTGTCTCCTCAGGTGAGGAGGCAGTAAAAAAGGGAGCCATCTACTTGCTGAGATTTATGGTGATTTTTAACAGTACATTGGTGTGTGAACTGCTTTAGGTACTGGTACTGAAAAACTTCCTTGGCTTCTGAGAGGGGAAGTTACCAAAAGTTACAAAAAGCTTGTCCCTCCTCAACTTGAGGGTTTTGTGCAGCCTCTGTCACTGTCACAACCCTAAATGGAGTGACAAGGAGCATCACTGGCTGTAAGCACCTCTATTCCCTCCTGTTTCCAAGGAACAGTGCTAGGATGAAGCTAAACAGACCTTTGATACTTAAACTACTACAACCATTCAGACCTCTACATACAGCAGATCTGTTTTGTCTCACCGAGTTTAAAAGAAGTGCTGGAGCACTCTGCAGCTGAAAGTGTATGGGTGGAAGCAGAGTGTTAATGGGGAACTTTGCTGGGATACTGAAATAGTGAGCTGTCTGTGCTTAGGCTTTCTAGTCCATTAGGTGGAAAGGATGATACATTTTCAGTGAAATCTTGCTTCATTTTCCTTCTGGAAATCTTAACTCTCTGCAGATGGGAGAGGAAGGCTCCAAGCTTCAGTACTGGTATCTTTCCACTGCCATTTCTCTTGGTTACTTTCAGCCAATGCAACTTTTAACTGCTAGTTCTCCTTAATTGGTACTGGAAGAGTATTTAGTAGAAATTTCTTTCTTTCTCCCCAGCTGAGCATGCTTGTGTATCTAATCCCTGTGCTAATGGTGGAATTTGTCACGAAATTTCATCAGGCTTCAAGTGTCACTGCCCATCGGGGTGGAGTGGACCAACATGTGCTATTGGTGGGTATGGTTCTGCTGGTGTCTGACCTGTTGGGTTGGAAGGGTTGATGTAGCTTACTTGGTGATATCTGGGGTTTGGAATTTGGTGGTAGTCTTTTACTTTTTCTGTCTTTTAACAGCTGAGCATTGGCAGAGTGAAAAGAGGAGGGTTCTGTGCAGCCCACAGTATTGAATCCAATGTAGTTGAGCTCTGTTATCAAAAAGTTATCAAAAACATAGCTGGATCATATCCAAAGAAATGTCCTTTGTTTGTCAAACAAAGCTTGTTTGACAGTTCCTGACTCCTTAACCACCCTGAAGCAAAATGCAGAATAGTTTCATTTTGAGAAATATAATTGTGAAGGTCAAAGTTTCTCCCCTTCTTTAATAGCAGAAAAGAAGATTTGCACACTTAAATGCTTAAGTGTCTGGTTCAGAGGACAGAGAAGTGGTTGTGGGACTATAACTGATTTGCATGTTGACTGTGATTTGGAACACAAGTGGCTTGTCTTCAAACAGCAACTGTCCTCAAAAAAAAAAACCAAAAACCAAACCACAAAACCCTGAAAATGGCTAACCACAGAACTAAAACTGGCCTAAATTTGTGTAATGATCTAGGGACATGAATTTCAATGAACATGCCAATCATAGGTAGGTCATCTGATTCTTCTTTGCTGTTTGCTGAGCTTTTCTACTCTGTCTCAAAGATGTAAGAAAAGCCTAAGTAAAAATTAGGTTGGAAAGGTTAGTCTGTGCCTAAGCCTGTTTGCACGTTCTCCCCCTTCATCTCAAACTAACATTGAAGCAGAACCTGTTAAGCCAAGCTTTAGGCTGTGTGATGGAAGGTCCCCATTTGCCTTTGCAGATATTGACGAGTGTGCATCGAACCCCTGTGCTCAAGGAGGGACCTGCATTGATGGTGTCAATGCATTCGAGTGTATCTGTCCACAACAGTGGATTGGAGCAACTTGCCAGCTTGGTAAGTAATTCTAAAGCCTTGGAGAGACCACTGGAGATTATTCCTAAACAGTGAATAACTCTCCGTGTTTCTGGCATAGTGTTTATTGAAGAAAATGTGGAATATGTGTGTTGTTATTGGTATTTTAGCTCCTCTAGGAGAGTAGATCTCAAAGCCAGGCATTTCAAGTGGATCTGTAACTATTTAAGCCCCAACTTAAGTTTACTTATATAATAGTTCTTTTAGAATGCCCCATTACGTTTCTGTTGCAGTGTTGGTGATGGTAACTCCTTCTCCATGGTGGCAGAACAGTGACTAAGCTTTGTGGAGGCCAGGGGGGGATTTGCCCTGACTAACAAATTGCCTTTTTGAGTTTTGGTCAAGGGGACAGTAAGATAACATGCATGTGCTACTATAAGCAAGTGTGCATTAAAATCCTGTGGTATGTAAATGCCCTACCAATGTTTAATGAGCTTCTGATGCTTGGACTGCATGGACACTTTGCTTGGGGCTGTGGTAATCTGTTTCTGGGTTTGTTCTTTATTCTATTCTTTATTTTTCTCTTCTTTCACAGATGCTAATGAATGTGAGGGGAAACCCTGTGTTAATGCTTACTCTTGCAAAAATCTCATTGGTGGATATTACTGTGACTGCATTCCAGGATGGACAGGAGTAAATTGTCATATCAGTTAGTATTTCTTTAGTATATATATTGACTGTAGGATGCTTTGTTCTTAAAAAATAAATTGAGTGATAGTATACATAGTTTTATAAGAAAAAAGACCTGTTGTCAGGATTTTTCTAACTTCTAGTAATGTAAATTGAAAATACATTAAAAAATTTATTTTGAAAGGTGATTGGTATTACAGTGATCTTAGATATACACTTAAATAACTAATAAATCTCTTGACTCTTACATGTGTCTGAATGCTCTATACTGATTCAATTTATAATACTTTTAAGTTAAAATGTTAGATATGAAATTAACTGATATCAATATCTCATTTTTAGTACACTATAGTAGAAATATAGAATGTAATTTTTAATTTGCTATACTTTTTAAAAAGGGATCTTTTAAGATATCAAGAATCCTTTCTTTCTATTGAAACATCTAGGAAAAAAACCTTTTTGAAAATCACTTGTTTTCCATTTTTATGCCAAAGCTATACTTTACACCTTAGTCTTCCAGTCTAAATTCTAATGCTTCGCATATTTTATCCCTAGATATAAATGACTGTCATGGACAGTGCCAGCATGGAGGGACTTGTAAGGTAACTCTTGTTCATTACATTCCATGTTGAAAATTAATCTTTCTCTGGCTAATTATGAGTTTTATAGTTTGCACTTACAGATTGAATAAATGAGTTTAAATGTTAAAAATGTGACACTGTACTTGCAGACTCTTGCACCCATTTCACAAAATGAAATTCTGTGGTGCTACTGCTGTCCGCAAATCCAGAATACAGAAGTAACTTGAATTTTCATGTACAAGTTTTGACAATAAACAATTCCTTCTACTTTTTCTTCTTTTCCCTGCTCTGCAAAGGATGAAGTGAACGGTTACCACTGCTTATGCCCTCGTGGTTTCACAGGAAAAAACTGTGAGATAGAAACCAACGAGTGCGAGAGCAATCCCTGCCAGAATGGGGGCCGCTGCAAAGACCTGGTGAATGGATTCACTTGCCTGTGTTCCCAGGGATTCTCAGGAGTCTTCTGCGAGGTGAGGGCAGCACAGACATTACTGCAATGCTTGTCATGGACTGAATTCTTGGAAGAAATATATCTCTGGGTTTAAATGGGAGTAACCCAAGGCTGGAGCGTCACTGCCTCTCATAGCTGTTACCTGATACTCTGAATAAGCAAATTTGTTGTGTAGTGCTGTCATAGTAGCTGTAACGCTTGAATTTGCAGCCTGATAAACTGCAAGTTGTTGTATATAGGTGTTGGCCTTCCTAAGGGTTTTAAGGCTGCAAGTATTCCTTAAGCTTGAAATGTTTTCTTTTGCAA
Organism: Sterrhoptilus dennistouni; assembly: GCA_013397095.1. Classification (NCBI taxonomy): domain Eukaryota; kingdom Metazoa; phylum Chordata; class Aves; order Passeriformes; family Zosteropidae; genus Sterrhoptilus; species Sterrhoptilus dennistouni. The sequence goes on from VWZU01011557.1 coordinate 759,491, forward strand.
TTTTCAGGACCTGTGTCCTTTTGTTACATGGAGTGCTTTAGGTTCTTGTCCTAACGACTCTGAGGTACATAATTGAATTACCTTTCAAGTAATCCTACTGCTATTGGTAGGAGTAGAATAATTATATATCAATTATTTATATGATATATAATGGTGATAATTAACATAATTACTAAAGGCAGGCAGATAGGCAAGTACTGGCTCTCAAAACTTTGTCTGAGATAATTCTGGAGGACCATGGAGGTCTGGTGCTTAAGGATTCAGATCTGAAATACTGAAATCATAGTGGTAATTTCTAAAGTATTTCATGGTAAAGAAGATATTCCGCTATTCTAGGGAGGACGTTAGGCTTTTCAGTGTTAAATTATTTTGCATTAAGTATTTGCTTTCTGGCTTTTGCTGATAGTCAGATTCATTTGAGTGTTATGCTTAGTATCAACTGGAGGCATTAGGCTAGAATTTTGTTGGATTTGCTCCAGAATTTTTTTGTGGAGGATATTGGAGTGATCTCTCTTAAACACCGAAATAATTTTGTTCTATGTTATTTGCATCATTAAAGAAGCAGTGCCCTCATTTTATTCAAAATTTAAAAGGACTGTGGATACCAACCAGCTTAATAAAACTGGTGCAGCACCTAATAGCTCATGAACCTTTTCTGCATAAGGATCATAACTTCAGTGCTCTACTCTGGGCTGATTCATACAATACTGTGTAATTAAAGTTTTAGCAAATATGCTTGAATAATAGGGGTGAGTTGGCTGCTTGCCTTGTCTGCTGCAGGAAATATTTACCATTGATTCCAGATGCTAAAGTACCAGCTACTGAACTTGCATTGGGAAGGGGAAATTTACACTAATGGAAGGAAACAAATGGAGACATCTGATAGAGGAGATCTGAGAATCTTTCTCAGACCATAGCTATTTTTTTATAGCTTGCTTTGAATGTTCTGTGTGTGAGCACGAAATGCTTTGCTGAAAAATTTTCTGTTGCAACTGGAATTGTATGTGCTCCTCTGAATTAAATACTTAACACCGTTTGTGTTCCTTCTCCTTTGACTAGTTTTGCATTTTTCTCCTATTTAGCTACTGAACTGCTAAAAATAGGGATCAAAACCGCTATTGAACTTAATTTCATGACTGTAAAGTTGAAAGCTATCTTTCTCCCAAGAGAGATGTGAAGAAGGAAAAACTGACTTGAGGGGAGAAAAGCAATCCTTAAGAAAAACAATTTGGAGGAAAGATACTGTGATGTAAAAATATCCCTTTTGAAGCTGCTTTGTGGATTTTGAGACCAATTTAGGGCATCATGAATCAGTGATCTTGTGTGTCAATCCAAAGCAGAAAGCAGCAGAATTCTTTTGCCTATGTTAAAGTTTGTATTATGAAGGCGAGGTTTAAATTTTGCTTTCTGGATTAGATGGTCAGAGTTCAAAATGCATCTCGTGTAAATTGGCGTGGTGATGGTATTTGTTAAAATAAGGCCCTGAGCAGCTGGGTCTAACTAGACCTACTTTGGGCAGGAGGTGGGCAGTAGCTGACCTCTAGAGGTGCCTTCCAAGCTGTGTGGTTTTATAATCAATTCTATGTGTTGAGATGGGAAGAAAATTTGCTCTAGGGGATGGGATTTTTGTTCAGGTTCTGTGTATTTTAAGTCTCTTGCAGACACAAAGCTGACATGTGCACTGGTATTTAACTTGCCTTGTGGCACTTGGTATGTGGGTGTGAAGGACAAAAAAGTGACTTATAATGATCCAGAGAAGTTGCAGTAAGATGTCTCCTAATGGCTTAAGTAATTATTTACTGGGTTACTGCAAATGTGCTTATTCAGCCTCCTCCACAGAAGTATTTTTTTAGCAGTGTCAGAAATGCTTTGTGTTAGGATAGACTAAAGGAAGCTGAAGTTACTCTGTCTTGTGGGATGGAATGCAATATTTATGATTCATAAACCTTCTTAAAACTTGAGGTTCCTTGTACATTAGCTTCATCTGTGTCTCTGGCAAAGCAGATAATGCTGCTTACTCCTGGGAAATGAAGCAGCTGCTGCTAACTGTGGTCTCTTTTACAGATGGATATTGATTTCTGTGAGCCTAACCCTTGCCAGAATGGGGCTAAATGTTATGATCTGGGAGGAGATTATTACTGTGCCTGCCCTGATGACTATGATGGAAAAAATTGTTCTCATCTCAAGGACCACTGCAAGAACAATTCTTGTAAAGGTACCTGCTGTTGTCCATAAATCTGTCTTGATGGTGGTACGTTAAAAAAAGAAGAAAAATGAATTCTGGGGAATAGTATAATGCAGAAATGTTTTTATTCTTCTCACTTGGACTTCATAAAATAGTAAGGCAGTGAGAGGAAATGCTCCTCATTTACGAAGAGGTAGATGGTAACTTACAGCTAACACAAAATTGTGATTTGCTTTAATTTTTGGAAAACTTCTTTTAAAACTAAGATCTGATTGATGATACAGACCATTAGTCTAAAGACTACGCTTCTTTTTCAGTAATAGACAGCTGTACAATAGAAGTCTTCACTAACACTACACAAGAAGGAATCCGTTTCATTTCATCCAATGTTTGTGGGCCTCATGGACGGTGTATTAGTCAGCCAGGAGGGAATTTCACTTGTGCCTGTGACAGAGGTTTTACTGGAACATACTGTCATGAAAGTAAGTAGGAGCTTGTAAAAGATTATTCTTTCTGCTCAAAATTTATTTTAAAGTTGATGTTATGAAGCTTTGCAACATAAAATGAAACATTTAGATTTCAGTAAGGTTGCACGAGGGGCTGTTTCAGATGTACTGCTTGAAATTGTTTCTTCTGGTAGCAGCCTTTGTAGAGGTTTACACTTCCTCTGTGATAGAAAACTGTTTTTAGTCCAACCTCAGTGTAAATGTGTCTATACCCACTACTTTTATGTACAGTCTTATGAGCTACAGATTTCTCCAACATGAGAATGACAAAGAAAGGACTAGAACTTGTATTGCTGGTCTGGGTGTTTTTAAACCCCCGGATATCCTTGCCAGGTAAGTGTAATGCTCTGGTTGGACTTGCTATATGAGAGACGATACAGCCAGAAACAGACTTGAAAACAGATGTTTGAGCTTTTCTTTTGCATGGACAAATGCAATAATAACTTTGTGCTGCTTTTCCTAGAGACATAAATGTGGATCACTCCCCTGAGTAGGTGAAAACAGCCTTGAGCAATAATTGTTGACTTTTCATTGTAGATATCAATGACTGTCTTGGGAAACCTTGCAAGAATGGTGGGACATGTATCGATGAAGTTGATTCATTTAGATGTTTCTGTTCAAGTGGCTGGGAAGGAGAGCTGTGTGACACAAGTGAGTACTGCTCAATGTTGTAGGGCCAAATGATGTATCTTTGTTAGTAACAAAGATGGTGGGTATGTGCTTAATAATGGAGTGGTCTCTCTGTTCCATAATTAAGTCTTGTTTGCAGAAGTATTTTCAGAAATAACTTCAGGTAGCTGCTCTAAAAGCCTCAGCAACTTTAATAGGAGCAGAATCTGATTCTTTGGTATAGTTCAGCATTTATCTCAGGAGGAGAAAACTTTTTCTCCTGGGGATAGGCAAGAGTGTTGGCCAGGAAGTGAATTAGGCCAGTTCATGGTTAAGACACCTCAGAGGAAGCTGCAATTGTTTCTTTTTCTGCTCTGAATGAAGCCCCTTTAAAAACATGATGGCAAGGACTTGCTGAGACTTATTACCGGACACGCATCAATTAAGATGTGAAATACAGACTGAGCAGCTTTTGGCAGCTACTGCTGTCAAAAGAGCCTTTTGTGTGGTCTAGATGAAGTTTGTTCTGGAATACTTACGTTCCACCTATTAAAATGTTGGTCTCAAGTGAAAGGATCTTTCTCTAAAATCCATGATTGTGTAAGTATGTTTAATGTGTGTATGTGGTTAAGCCAACTCCAATGGCTGTAACTGTGTTTTAAAACAGAGCAGAAAAAGGGATTGATTAATTATCTCTCTCATCTTCTAGGATGTCTTGGGCTGGCACTCCTTTTCAGGACATTGTGGTCCTTACTAGACAGCTCTTTCTGAAGTTCAGAATACAGCTGTTTGTGAAAACAGTGCTGTACTGAGAAGCTTTACTTGGTGCTTTACTGAGAAGCCATGCTTTGAGTGGTCCTTCAAAGCTGTCAGAAAGTCATAATTCATGTTGTTCTGTAATAAATAAGTGTATTTTCCTTGCTTGTATAAATATAACCTCATAATAATTAGGATTGCTGTCTTCCTAAGTAGTACAAAATTTATTTTCTTTATAAAAGGATTTGTTTTCTCATGGCCTTGGCTGGGCTAGATCATCTAATTTGAATAACTGGTTTTTTTTAGATTTCAATGACTGTTCTCCTAACCCATGTCACAACGGTGGCCGATGCATTGATTTGGTAAATGACTTCTATTGTGAGTGTAAGAATGACTGGAAAGGCAAAACTTGTCACTCACGTAAGTGTTCCTTGCTTTGATCTTTAGATTACCCAAAGATTTATTTTCTTCTCATGGGACTGGAGTTCCTGAAATTTAAAGTAAAACAATCGCAGTGAAAAAATAGGCGCACTTCCATTACCCCTTCCAGTTTCCCAGTCACAAAATGGAACTTTTAAAAAATGTATTCCTTCATGTAGTGAAAGAGTTTCATGAGAGATGTCCTTAGATTCCATTCTTTGGGTTGTTTATTGTAATACAGCAAGTGGAAGAATATATTTCTGATACTGGTACATTTAAATATGAAATGTCTTTAATTTTGTGATTACAAAGTACCTGTTTCTATCATTCAGCAAGGCCAATGGGAATTAAAACTACTTTGTTTGTGGTCTGCAGGCGAATACCAGTGTGATGCAAACACTTGCAGCAATGGTGGGACATGCTATGATGATGGAGACACGTTCCGCTGCTCATGTCCTCCAGAGTGGATAGGAAGTACTTGCAACACTGGTAAGCTTTTAAAACTGTCTCCAGATGAAGCCAGAAGAAGCAGAGAAGTGTTTAAATAATCAACTGCATAGTAAACAGACACACTGTTCTGGCTGGCCAGTTCAAAGCTGTTCCAGTTGGGTGGTGACTAAAATTTAAGTGATTTCTTCCGCTCACCTGACATGATACTGATTTTTAGGAAGCTGTTCTCCTCTGGCTGATTATATGGTCTTTTCCAGAGCTTTCCTCCTAAGGAGTTTTAGAAAACTTGGACTTGTGTCTCGGCTTTTCTATTGGTCTTTAGAGGCCCTGGGTAAAAGTTTTCCTGGGAACTTAGTCCTCTGCTTAGCTTGCAGAGGGACAAGGTTTGTGATCATGAGGTTTATGAGCAGGCATACCCAGGAAAAACGAAATTAAGAGGTTCTTCCTGGGGCATTTGCAGAGTGAATGCCAGCTATAGGACACTACTTGATTTTATTTTTTTTCTCTCCGTTGGAGACTGAATGTAGTATCTGTGGTGCATCTTTCTGAAATTGAAACTTCCATTATGATCCGGAATTTGAATGAAGATAATTTAGTGCAGTTTTTCTACTTCCTAGATGCAATTGCAGTCTTTAATCTAAACCTGAGCTTTAAATACTAGTATTTTAATGCAAAGAATGCCTCATGGCCCGGGTAACTCACTGCCAAAATAATAATTTAGCAGTACTTGAAGAATGCTTACACAAATGAGGCAGAAAGGAGGTAATTCTTTTTTAATAAAATTTCATGGTTCACTTAAACAATTGAATTGGGACTATGATGAAGATGGGTGAGACACTGTCATGTGATTGAGCATTTTGGAGGTTTTTTGACCTTTTTGTAAGTTTTTAACTGTTGACTTAAACACTGTTTAAGTCTGACATATCCAGATGATAGGTACTCTTTGTTTTCTGGGCTAATAGACACTCTTTCTGTTTTCAAAGCTAAAAACAGCAGCTGTATTCTGAACCCTTGCATGAATGGTGGAACATGCGTTGGCAGCGGAGATTCCTTCTCGTGCATCTGCAAAGAAGGATGGGAAGGACGCACATGCACTCAGAGTAAGGCTTTTCTCCTTTCTTCTCCTGCATCCCCCTGGGATATTGGGAGTGTCTGGCAGAGAGCTGTTAACTGAAACAAAGCAAGTTTATGGGGTTCATGTGCCAAAATATCTGAATCATTCAGAGTGGGAGGTAGGTAAAGAAGACGATGCTCGAGTAATGAATGAGGAGTTTGTCATGCTGCTTTTTGCATCCAGTCTCTGCCAAAATAAGACTCTTGGCCTTCTATAAAAATATAAATTTTTGGAAACAAATGTAGAGGAGGAAAACATACTCACAGAAATAATAATTTTAATAATGAATATCTGGAAAGGCAGGCAGTAGTGTATAAGCCATTTTCTCTGAGGACAGCCGTTAACTACTTTGACATACCAAGACAATGAATTGGTTAGGTGGAGTAAAGCCTGCAACTTTGATTTTTAATTTTTTCCCCCCAAGGTGTAACATTGGGAGTGGGAGGGAAACTCTAAATTTGAGTTCTGTTTTTATTCTGCCTACTGTTGATATACATGATAATTAAACTTTTTTTTGCAAGTGTGGAAGAAAACATTCAGTTCTGTGTATTTTTCTTTACTTATCAAATATAGTGGCTTCTGAACTATAGTTTTATATTTTAGAAAATAAATTGTACCACTATTTACACTAGCCAATATTCTTTTTTCTAGACACCAATGACTGCAACCCTCATCCATGGTAAGTACATAAACTCCAGTCCTGTACCTCTTGTGAAAATAAAAGTGACCACAGTAATATGGATTTACATTACATATTAGAACTAATTTTACTCTAAAATAATTAAAGCCAGCCTCTGTAAAGTATCTTACAACCATTTTTTTGCTATGCCATATCTATTCCTTGACAGCACCAAAGACTATGAAACAATCTTGAGTTGATTCATGTATGAACAAATAAAAGTATTTTAGTGTAGTCTCCATGCTGGAACTGACCAGTAAATTACAGTGAGATGAAGTGAACCACATATGATAACATTTGAAGCATTTGTAATTGGACAGAGTAAAAAATAAGAAATCAAAACCTGTTATTTTACAGTAAATAATTTTAAATAATATAACAATTTCCTCTTGGACCAATTTCTATATATAAACATGTTTAAAAACAAAACTGAGTTTTCAGGAGATAAAATGGGAGTATTTTAAATACAAAGGCTTTAAATTTATGGTTGAAGGGGGGAAAAAACTGATGTGTGGATGAAACAGTCTGCGTTATCTTTCTTAGTTGTCCCCTCTGATGCCATAATCTATGCTTCATGTATTAAAAAAAAAAATTGGGAAAACCTTGAGCTTTCTTTGTATTCACTTGAAAGTGCTGTTTCACCTCCTTGAGTTCTGTGGATGTGCTTCCTCATGCATCTGTAGGATGTTGCTGCTTAACTGCTGACTTGCTAAGCAATATTGTTTATCTAGCATTATGCTTTCACTCTTGATAGAAATAAATTTTCACCCTAAAGAGCAGCAGAGGCTTTAATAAACAAAGCTTTAATTTACCAATGAAATGATGTAGATGGGTTGTTAACTACACTTTTTAATTTGCAGTTACAACGGAGGGATTTGTGTTGATGGAGTGAACTGGTTCCGATGTGAATGTGCCCCTGGCTTTGCTGGTCCTGACTGCAGAATCAGTAAGTACCTGCATGGGTGAACACCTGGGTGGTTGTACCACTCTGCACAAATTGGAAAGAACACCTGGTGACCCTTTTTACATTAGCTCAGTTGAATTCTAAATAATGAAGCAGAAGCCACCTGTGTTAGCCAGGTACTGATACCATGTAAATAATAGCAGGTTGTGGTCTGTTACTCATTTCATTAAATGGCACTGAAATGAGTTGGCTTAAATCATGCTTAAAGACTTGATTGCTGGATTTTCTTGGATAATTCTGACATTTCTGGGGTGCTGGCTTCATAGAAGCTTAAATTTTAAATAATTCTCTGAACATCTTGTTGGTAAAAATGACATATATTTGAATGTGTTCCACTTAACATAAGAAACCAAAATGCACTGAGACATTCCAAATGGAAGCAAAAACCTTGAGTGGAATGCTGGCACGTGAATAGCGGAAGTATGATAAAGGTCTTTCAAAGCTGGAAAACAAACCTGTTACACTGCAATTATTCTGAAGGGTAGAGGCCAAGAAGAAGGGAGGAAAACAGACCCTAAAAGTGTGTTGAAGTGTGGAAGAAGCTGGTGGGGGGGTTTTGTTGTTTGGTTGGTTTTTTGGTTTTGTTGCTTTGGTTTTATCTTTTTAAAGGAATTTTACCATTTTAACTTGAATGGATATATACCTTATTTTTGCTTTCTGCTTTGGAAGATCAGGCTTTGAATCTTCTGTAGCCTCAAGGCTTCTGGGCTTGGTCCTTCCACTCCATCAGTGTGGTGATGTGCTTTCAAGTTGAGACTTCATCCACATTTTGGCATAGAGAAAACAAAGCAGCACTTCTGGTTGGAGGGCAGCTGCAGCACTTGTGGAAGCATCAGCTTAGTGGTGTCTTGATACAGAACCAGGCATGGCAGATCACTGTGTGTCTAGATCAAGATTCCCAGAAAGGGATATTGAATTCTCCTTGCCTGCTGCTCTTCCCCTTGAGGCTAGCATGTCACAAATACAAATTCGGTGCATTTGTAATGGAGCTGCAGACATGTTTTTTACTTGTTTAGACTGGTACGGATGGATGGAGTAATTCTGAAAAAAATGCCTTTTACAGCTGATACGGAAACAGAAGTTAAGTCACCGTTTTCAGCATACAGAGGCTGGAGAATCTTAAACCTGTATAGTATGAAGACAGGAGGAAATAGTAATTAAACCCTGTTGACTTTTGAAGGAAGCTAAAATAGAACCAAAAGCCCTTCCATATCCATTGGATTGTTTTGCATTGCCTACCCTTGTAACACTCTCACTACTGCTGTTTATTGCATTCACTTTCAAAGTCCTGTACTTGAAAAGGAGCTGATACTGTGCATTGGACAAGAACTGGAGTTTAAACAGTTTCCTCTGGGATTGTAAAGGGCATTCATCCTCAGTGGAAGGAAACCTTTCAAAAGACACTTTGGAGGAGAGAGGTTCTGGTTGAAAATTGAACAGTTGGTGCCTGTGGCTCACAACTTGCCAAGTTGGCTTCTCTTGCATAAATCAGTATTGATCTTTTCCCCAGGATAATAGATGGACAGCATTGTGTTTATCTAAATGGACCATGCTTCCTTGCCTTTTTCCACTGGTTTCTGTGGCTAAGCCTCTGAATCTTTGAAGGTTTTTTTTAAAGAGGCTTAGTACTAAGTATCTGGGTATTAAATTAATCTACTTACTATTTCAAAGTTATTCATGTTCATCAAGTGTATGTTACAAACTAAACTGTTACTCTTCTGCCTTATGGATACTTGTATTGCAGCAAGTTACTTCTTAGAGCATTGTTGAGCAAGATCATTGTTCAGCTTGTGCACTCTGATAACTTCATGAAAGCACATGCTTTTGTATGAAACCTAAATGACTGAGATTAGTGCCAGAACAGCATGTGGGACTTGTTCTGTGGACAAGGCATTAACACTTTCAGCTGTCCAACACCTCTGCTCTGTGAGATGAGTCAGCATATGACTTCTGTTTTGATTACCAGAACTTCAATTAGGGTGCAATTATGAGAAATCTGTTACAGTTTATTGCTGAAATGGCAGAGCTCTTTAATTACAAGATTCATTCTGTAGCCACACTGCTTTTTGCTTGAAAGAAAGGAGGTACTGTTAGATTACACCTCAGTAAATTATTAATTACAATGTCCTGTGTCCTTGTCACTGAGTTTTACCTATTTTCTGTCCAGATATTGATGAATGCCAGTCTTCTCCTTGTGGATATGGTGCCACCTGTATAGATGAAATAAATGGATACCGATGCACTTGTCCCCCTGGAAGAATTGGTCCTAGATGCCAAGAAGGTATTCCCATATCTGCCATCAACCTTTACCCAAAACACAGTAGGGCACAATGTAGCCAGTATAAAATTTATATACAGTAGTCTGATATGTAAGGAACAGTAGCTAATTTTTTTAATTTAAATTTGTATGGTATTTATAACTTGAAGAGGTGAAGTGTCTGAATGTGCTTTTTGTGTGGGTTTTTCTGTTTTTCTTTAGTGATTGGAATTGGAAAGCCTTGCTGGCTTAAAGGAATGACCTTTCCCCATGGCAGCCGCTGGGAACAGGAGTGCAACAGCTGCCACTGTTTGGATGGGCGTATTGACTGCACCAAGGTAGGCATTTTGGCCTGTTTTCTTAAATTCCTGTGGCTGAAACAAACTCATTGTTCTTGATGCACAAGTTAGTCTTTATCTCCTCTAAATTTCCTTTGTTTCTTTTTTAAAAAAGTGGTGTCCTGTAAAAGTAGTTATGGATTGTCTTTAATATAAGTTACTGTCCTGCTGTCTACCTGCTAGAACAGGCTCTCTAGACCATTTGCTGCAGAAAATGAAATATGAGCTGGAATAAAGGATAAATTACGCTGCTGAAGCTTTGCAAACACAGCTTTAGAGCTCCTAATTTTGTGAAATGTGAGTTCCAAGGTGGAGGACACATAGGAAGAAATTTTTCACTGGGCATTGACTGCCTTTTTGTATTGCCCTTCAGTAGCTTTATGAATTGACAGCTTTCAACCTTTGTGTATTTATTGTGGACTAGATTCTAGTGGTTTTGTGACTGAGGAAAACTAAGACCTAAATACAGATTAAACATGCTGCCTTAAATTCACCTCGTCCATGGGGGTGGTATTAAGTTTATTCTATGTGTGATGGAACACTTGTGGTTTTTTGCTAACAATTGTGCTTTAAGAAATTCCCAAGTTCCTTAGTAGCTGTACAGTGCTATGTAGGATCTTAAAGGCTATGTGGAATTGTAGAATATCCTGAGTTGGAAGGGAACCACTGGGATCATCCAAGTCCAGTTCCTGGAATGGAGCTGTGTTTGGAAATTTGCTGCACCCCAGTAATTTGTGGGTAGCAGCAAACTGTTACCTTTTAGAAGCATGGTTGGAGTGGTTGTGCTTATCACCAATGTGCATCAGCTCTTAAGATATTCAGCATTCTCTGGCAGGGGTCTCAGTATGAATATTGAAAAAAGACTAGGTTAAAATAAATGCTTACATTCCTGTATAACTCAGTTAAGTAGAACAAATCCATAAACTTCTAAGGAAATATGCCCCAGTCAGTGGTTTCTCAGATTATCTTTACACAGATTTTTATTCTTGTGTCTGTACTAAATGTCTTAATTTTGTGGAAGAGCACAGCCACCTGCTACTAGGACTACAACAGTATCAAAAGACAGATATTTTTCTGTGTGAATTGTTATTTGGATTTGATGCCTGAGAGCAACCTGTAACAGTGCTTTGTTCTTCTTAATTTCTAGGTGTGGTGTGGAAAAAAGCCTTGTCTGTTACACAAATACTGGGATAATTCCAATAACCAGTGTCCCGTGGGTCAAGAATGCCAGGAGAAGTATATGAAATGCTTTCAGCCACCATGCACAGACTGGGGAGAATGCAGTGCCTCTGAACCTCTGCCTATCAATATCAAGTGTCTGCCTAATTCTGGGTACTTGGACAATGACTGTGCTAGAATTACTTTAATTTTTAATGGAGACAAAGTCCCCCAGGTGAGAATGGAATTCTTAATGAAGTGTGGCAATATATGTAGGGATCTATTCTATGTCATAGCATGCAAGATTAAGATTTCTAGCATGACTCCTTGCTCCTATAAGCTTGCAAATTTTATTACTAGACTCCCATGTCCCTTTTAATTGTGCTTTGTCTAAAGAGCGAGGCAAAATTTGGGTTTGTACTGAATATTTTATCTTCTTGAGTCTTGAAGAGCTATTTACATTTCAAGATGGGCTCAGACTGTACTAACATAATCATGCAAGCTCAGTTTTTTGCCCTTCATTCCAAAACCCTGTTCTTCACATTTCTGCCCTTTCTTGCTCCCCTCTTTGCTGCCTTCATTAGTTCTTAGCAGCTTCAAGAACTCTGAAGAGCCTTATTTTTACATGCTGTTTTTTTACTTGAACTAAAATGACAGTGTCTCCCTTGCTCCTAACAGGGCACTACAACAGAAAATATCTGTTCAGAAATCCGGTATTTACCAGCCACTAGGACTGTTTCTAGGGACAGAACTCTGATAATATTGTGTGATCCATCTTACTCCACAGAGAACGCAGTGGAAGTTGCTATTGTAAGTATGAGATGTGCATGTATATATATACACAAATGTGTTTTGTTATTAGTTTTTGCTGGAGAAGTTGTTCAAGCTTGTTTCACTTGAATGCAGGTGGAGCAATCTGTGGCTTAGTCTTGTCTGCAAAGCAATTTTGTGATCTCACGATTTCCTACACTGCCAGAGAGCTGAAACTGCAGGTTTTGTTAATGACAGATGGTTACTACAAGCTCATGATAAATTACTCTAAAGACTAGTTCAGCCCAAATTAGTGAACAGGTGCCTGCTTGTTCTGTCAGAAATCTTGGGCTCTTGACCTCAGTAGGGAGATATGGTTACAGGTGGCTGGATTGTTCTTGTGAAGAGGTTTCTGCTGTGCCTTTAGTGCATGGCTGCTTCAGGCATGTCCTTTAAACACAAGGTACTAAGTGAGAAGTGGAAGAAGGTGCAAGTTGAGTAGATGAAGGTGACTGTTGGCCCTGATGAACTAAAGACTTACTTTAGATGCATTTACAGCTCAATCACTGTGTATAGCTTAGTTTTCAAGAAAGAGTTAATTTTCATGGTAAATGTTTATCCAGGCAGATAAACTGGACTGTCTGTCTGCTAGTACTGTAAAGAGCATGCTGAGCCACCATGCAGGGAGCAAAGTGTATGGTATTAATAGAGCAGACTGTTATTAGTCCAAGCTTCTATCTAGATAATCCACATGTCTCAAACTGCTCCAAACTATGACTAAGTTTAGTTCATCAATTTAAGTAATGTGGAAGTCACTGCCTTTCCTTTGAGGTATGTTAAATTAACGAGTAGGTGTGCTACCCACCAAGTCTGACATTGCATCTGCAGTTTGGGTAGAGCCAGCCATGCTGTTGCTGTGGTAAGCTTTTAGAGAACTGTTTGTAGCTACTGTCAGGCAAATTCAACTGAGTGAACTCAATTAAGATGTTGCTGGATTTAAAAAGAACATTTCCGTGGTTAGGTAACTGCAATAATTTCTTGCTTTCCCCCTTCACTCCCTTTAGTCCTTTGTCCCACACCGAGATGAACAAGATAACAGCCTCATTCAGAATGCTGCTAATACAATAGTAAATGCCATCACCAAGCGACAGAACAGCACAGTTATGTTGGCAGTAACTGAAGTCAAAGTCGAGACCATCGTTGTTGGGAATTCATCATCAGGTAAGGTTCCAATGGATGCCTCTCCTCTGTGGTGTGTTTTCTCTTCCTCTGCTATCAGACTTCTTATCTTTCTTTACACATTGGAGAAAGTGATCCAGGTTGTGTCTTTAGTTGCTGTTACTAACTGAAGAGAAAGCAGCTTTGAGATCAAGATTCTGTGCTTGTGTGCTAGTTTAAATTCAACCTCATCCCTAATGTGATATGCCCGGATACTCTTGCTGCAGTTTTGGCTCTGACTTTCCAGCCCAGGTCTCCAGCCCAAGCACACCTTTCAAAAGATCAGGAGCTGTTCTTGTGTGCAGTTCCAATCCTATCCAATTCTGCATTAACCTTAAACCAACCTCAGCCCTTGATGCTACTGCACTGAGGCTGTAAGGAAATGAAAATGGGGGGAGAGGGAAGGTGTGGTGTGATACCAATCTCTTCTGAAGTGCTCATGTGCTATTTATTTACCTTAACAAGAATTAAAGATGTCTAGTTTCTTCTAACACTTGGCCATGATGTAAAACTTTGCTGTTTTTCGACATGTGTTTCTCACTAGTGCACAGCTGGCTTAAAACATAGCATTTGTTCCTCTTTAAGAGGATTTAATGTGATTGGAGACCTTTATCTCTGAATGTTGGCTCTCCAAGAGCTGTGCCAAAGTAAGTGATTGGAGGTTTTGCATGCCTGTGTTCCTGCCTGGGGGAGGCAGGAGACGAGCTTGTGGAAGACCGCTGGTAGGCTCAAGTTCAACTAAGCCCCAGAGTGAAAGTCTTACAATGGTAGGAGGCTCTCCCAGCTTTTTCCTAGACCTCTCCAGCATTAATCTTCTTGGAAGATCTTCCATCCATAGTCCAAACAATTAGGAGATTGCCTGGTTCTGCTTCCCATACATTTTCCTTCTAGGAAATGCCTTTCATCTGTTAAAGTCTTGGCAAATGTGCTGTTTCCTCAGCTCTCCTGGAGGAGTGTGCCTGCTTTCTGCTTGCCTTAAACAGCAGTTGTGAGGAAGATAAGGAATCTAGCTGGGATTTTTGGCATAACTTGACCTCTGGCTTTTCTGATTGCATATTAAATTCTATAGCTAAAGGGCTGCAGATTACTTTGCCTCCCACCTCAGTAAGATTTAAAGATTCTCCCAAAATAGTAGATTAATTTGGGTTCTCTTGCAAAATGGTTTCCAGACTCCTCATTTTAATATGGGTGCTCAGTGTTGACCACTGGCTCTTAGTTCTTTAAGTGGAGTTGTTATGAAGCAAACTGTAACTTGTTTTTTGACTTTGTTTTATTGCTGCCCTTTAATTGGTTAAGGTGGATGAAAACCTATCAGAAAATGTGGTGTGAAGTCCTTTGTGTTGAGAATCTCATTTTGCTGGGATGCTCAAGTGTCTAGGTAGAGATGATCATTTAGATGCTTCATTGGCTTCCTCTAGCTTTAAGAGAAAGTAGTCTGAATTTGGAATCTGTGTGCCAAAAATTCTGTATCAAGAACCTATTACTAAGTAAACTTGGATCCATGGTCTTATGATGAAGTAATAGATGTGATAGCAGTGAGAATGCAAGCTCTGTATTCTAATCTTGGAGAAGCTGTTATGAAGAACTCCTTTTACTTTGAAGTATTTCTCCCATTTATGATTTAATGTTGGGTTGCTTATGAAAAATCAGGAGATAATAGCAGTTACTCATATGAGTGCAGTCCTTCCCATAACTGTTAAAATACAATTTTGAGATCCCTTGAGGCCAACCATGTTGGTAGTTTACTCACCTCCTTTTACCAAAAGGAAATGTTTGAGAATGTGTCACATTCCACATAAGAATGTGCTCAGGAGGCACTTGAACGACCGTGGTGTTGAAACATTGGTTGTTTTTGTGTAGTCATTTCCAGGTTATTCTGTCAGCAGATGTCGTAAAACTGCTGAGGGAATTTGTTTGGATCAGGCATTAGAGTGGTGAGTTGACAGCATTTATCTTCAGAGCTGTTGAACAATCCTAATGCTCTCTATAAAAACAACTCATCTCTTGTTGTCCCTTACCATGTGAGAGTTTTTGCTTATCAAGAAAAATAAAAAAAAGTTATTCTTTCCTAGCTGGTGCAGCTCTTGAGGAAGGGGTGCAGAAGAAATCCAAATATAAATACATTTTTCAGAAATATTTTCCTAGAGAAATAATCTGTGTCTATGTGGCTGGGAGAACAGTATATAGTGAGGTTTGGATTGGGAGAGTGGAGAAAAAGCAATTGCCTCAACAACTTTTTTTTGTTCATTGAGCAGTGAAGACTCCTCTCTCTAGAGCCAATATTCTGATATTTCGTCCTGAGGTAGAACAGGAACTTCCTGAAGAATGCATGACCAATTTGATTACATAGCCCCAACCTGAATGTTTTTGGAGATCATTGATACATAAATATCTGTAGACACTGATGGTAAAGGACTGTTCTATCTGATGATAAATGCAGGATAAATTTGTGGTGCAAGTACCAGTACTTCTAGAGCAACTTAGAGGCACAGTACACAGTTTTTCGAAGGAGAAAAACATTATCCTAGCAGGATTACTCAGGTTTTCTGGGCCAACTTTGCATAGATGCTTGAGAAAGATGCTACTTTACAAAACCAGTTTGTCTGTTGGAGGGAACAAAAGATCTCAAATGGAGCTTTCCTCCTTCATCATTAATCCTGTAAAACTAAACTAGTAAAGAGCGCTTTCAGATGGATCTGGTGCAATTTGGGCAGTTTTTATTGTGCTGTAAAGACATCTTACTTTCTCCTAAAAATGGTGCAGGGGATCACCTGTAGCTGAGTATGGATACTTCTCTTGCAAATGTCCAGTGCTCTATATCTTGTTCTGTTAACATGAGACTTTCTTTCCATTTGCCCTCCAGATTATTTGGTCCCAATTCTTTGTGCGGTGTTTAGCATTGTGTGGCTGACTTGTATAATCATCTGCGTGTGGTGGACTCGGAAGAGGAGAAAAGAGAGAGAGAGAAGCCGTCCTCCCAGGGAAGAGGGTGCCAATAACCAGTGGGCGCCTTTAAATCCCATAAGGAATCCTATAGACAGATCTTACAGTAACAAAGACATTCGTTATGAATGCAAAAACTTCATATCTCCTCAAAAGAGAACTTGTGATGCAGTAGAGGAGTACGTTGAGTATGAGGAAGAGGAGGATGAAGAGGAGGAAAGAGATGAGGAAATGGACAAATTCCTGTCTCACAAACTCACAAAGCCTTTGCCAACAAAGGTGTCTGACACGTCAGAGAGCAGTCCAGTAAAGAAATCCCATCAAATAGGCAAAATGGACAACAGATCTGTAAAAAATGTGAATGCATCAAACTTTGAAGGCAGTAGAGACTAACCTGTATTTGGGATGTAGGCAGACTGCGCCTGCGCTTGCTGGGGAGGGGAAAAATTGACATCTCCACTTTGCATCAAGGACTAAAAATATCTGGAGTCAAATGTTCATAGTTTCTTTATTTTGCGTAAAAAAAATAAATAAAAATAATAAATAAAATTTATTTTGTTTCTTTAGCCTTGTATAAATTATTCAATGACTGTCAGATAAAAAAATGAGTAATCTTTGATAGTTGCTATTTTTGTAAAGTTTACTTATAATACACTCGCTATGTGGCAGAGGAGAGGTTGTATTTTCAATATGTGTAAAGTTTATTACAAAAGACTGTACACTGTTTACAGAATGTATTTCTTTTTATTACTTGCTCTAATTTAATGGTGGCTTTAAAACCTCCTGGTTGAGGAAATTGTGTGAACTTTAAACTGCTTTCTTGACTTTGAATCTCTATTAATGGCAGCTCACTGCACTTGTTACGTTAGTAGCTTCTGTAAGATTTTTTCCAAATTTGCCTTACACACTTTGTAATAGGAACAAAAAAATATAGAGATCTTTCAACTGTGGTTTAAAAGTGGCCTTTTTATTTCTGTTTAATTACTTTAGAATTGCAGTATTGAAGCATGTGACAAGTGCCTTGAGATTAAACTTTTTCTATAGCAACTGTCAAAGACTGCCATATCAATATAGTAAAATTGTGAGAACTCTAGGTTCCCCAACTGACACAGTTTATTTTCTAATAGTGTAAGTGCTTTTTTTGTAAATATGTACATATTAAATGAATCACTCTGTATATTTGATTTAATAAGTTAAATATTTTGGTCTTTTTTTTTTTACATGTCATTCCTTTTAATTTATGTTGCAGAAAAAGGAGGTTCTATGGCAGTTTATAAGACTTTTTTTGGTATTATGTCCAGATTAGAAAATGTTAATACAATCAATGTTAGGAATCTGTTGGTCATTTGTATTTACATAGGAGCATAACCACTTATGTGTAAATAGATCCAGAAATGTTTGTTTATCCCCATGTTCAGCCCATCTCAAGAACACTAACGGGTGCATCTACTGTACAGTACCAACATAGAGAGGCATTGTTTTTTTCTTTTGTGAATATGTTAATTACATGTGGTATTACTTTTTTTGCGTTTAAATACAGGCCTAATGAAGGGAACAATATTTTCCTCAGTCTTGTTTCTGTTGTGCTTTATTCATCTTTCGCTCTAAAGGAAAAAGGCTGGCAAGCTCAGAGGATGGGAGTACCTCAGCAGAAATGGTTAAATATTATGGAAGGCTTATGCTTTTTTTTTTTTTAAGGCTTTTATTATTGCTGTTAACTGGGCAGACTATCAGTTTATTTTAATTACTGAAGAAGCATAACACTACATACACCTAGTTACCCTACCACTGAGAGGAACAGATGTCTGAGAGTGTCAACTCTGGCCCACGAACAATGTAAACATGAATGTTTTGAAACCAGTTATTTTATACAGGAATGCAGGATTTGCTTTGCAGGATCGTCTGTTTTAGTACATTTTTTTGACATGTTCTTAAAAAAAAGAAACCTTTCAGAAAAGAAACTATTTATTAAAGCATTTTATAATGATGTTTGTTGTAACTTTTTTACTTGTGCTAAATATTCAAAACTTATTTTGATAACCTGGTTAGGAGTTAGCTTAGAAAAGGGTACTATCCTTCTCATGTTCCCCAGTATAATCCTGAGTATTTAAACCAAAACCACTTTTTTTCTGCTACTCTTGTAACTTTTTGTACTGTAATGCTGCTGTCTTCCATAATCTAATAAAATGATTCCCTCATTGTGTGTAAGATACTTCAGATTGTCGTTTGCTTTCTCAATGCCTGGAGCTGGCATGTGGCCAGGCTGAGCAGAGGAGCAGTGGAAGCCCAGGTTTAATTCCTGGCACTTCCTGACCTGTGGACAGCCTGCAGAGGAGATGCTGTCCACAGGTGCCTTACAGGCACCTCCAGCTCCCAAACTGGGGCTCTCCCTGCAGAGCACCAGGGCTCTGTTTAGCTGCCAGGAGTTGGACTGAATGATTCCCATGGGTCCATCCAGCTCGGGATGTTCTGTGTGTTCCATGTGCCTGTTTTGCAGTGGTTCTCCTTCTGGCTGCTCAGGGAAGCCTGGTCTGAGCTGAGTTTGTCTTCGTGTGGTGAGAAGAGGGCTGGCTGAGCATGCAGGGGCCTGAGGAGGTGTCCTTTCCCAATTCAGTTGGATTTTGAAGCAATACCTTTCTCTGCTCTGCAGCCATTCAGAGCTTTTACATGTCATGTTCCAATCTCCATTGAGGTCTATTGCTGTTTCTGTAACAGTTCCTTTGTAGGTGATATTTTACCTAGTAAAAAATGCATTCCTGTAAAAGTTGGATTTTTCCTAGTAGCTATCAGCATCTGAGGCAGAATTCTAGATTCTAGCAGAACTTTTATTCCAGTCATCACACAGCTACTTTTTATTGTTTTTTCTTGGAATGTTTGCTTGTCTTCATCATGAAAGTAGCAACTCTCAGCTGAGAGTCAGTTCTCAAAATCCAATTCTGTTATCTTTCTCAAAAGGAGAAATAATAGGTTTATATATGTTTGGAATAAGGTCACTGCTGTTCAGTAGTGTAGTTGTGAGCTGGCTCACTGCTCCCAAATGTGCTAATTCTGCTTCTTCCCAGTACTGAAATAGCACATAAAGTAAAGGGGGCATACCAGTGGTCATCACCCACTGTTCTAAACAAAGGGACTGATCCTATGTCTGGGAGTTGTTCTCCTGTGGATTCACAAATCCATCACAGGCAAATGTTCAATTTTGTAGTGCTCTTTCCTTGCCAAAGCCAAGAATTATTTGATGCCTCCTTCATGTGATGAGGGAATTATGTACACTGAAATACATGAAGCGAGATGACTAAGGTTAGAAGCATAAACAAAAAGTAAACTTTCTGACTGGCACAAATTAACCTTGATTGATTTTATGCAGATCTTATTTCTGTGCTGCTCTTAAATTACTTGCATGTCTCCACATGCCTCATCTCACCTTATTCAGTAGTTTTGTTTCCTCTTGATTTATTTTTACAGGAGATGTTGAACACTTGCATCTTGACTTCTTGCTGATGCACATGTGCTAAGCATTATGGTGCTGCCAGATACAAGAACTGCATAATGAGGCAAAGTAATAAATGGACTCTTGTGGTTTTCCTAAGCAATGAGTAGTTCAGGGTTAATTTTTCTTCCCTGATGCTCTTTCCAAGACCTGATGTTAACCTGTAACACCTGCTGAGCTCAGTTGTTTTTTGGCCATTTACTGTTGTCTGGTTTGTTCTCCAGCAGGTCAGAAAATTATTCCTCTTCAGATCAGACTGTGCTTGGATGGAAAGTTAATGTATCCAGGAAAATAACTCACTCTGCCCATACCTTTCCAAGAACAAGCTGAGGGCTGAAAGGCATTTCAGTCCCTGCCTTGAAAGCTGCAGAGGACACCAGTTGTCATTCTAGTTGTTGTGAGGAAACTTGGACAAAAGGGATGGGGTAGCACGTAACCCCATTTGCAGAGGAATTTGTGTTAGAGATGTGATGTGAATGGAACTCCCTCATTGTTACTGAGTGCTGGTGGTGCTTTGGATGCCCTGGAGAAAGGATGAGCCTGAGGAACAGTTCAAGTATTTTGTGAGCTGTCCTGGGCAGCTGGCATCCCTTAGGCAGTCTAGTAGTGACCTTTAGGAGGTTGTGTTTGCTCTTCCTCCATTCTCAACACTAAGGCTGGTGCTTGTATCAAGCTTAGAATCATTGCTCTTGCTGTGAAAGTATTATGTGACTCTGATTTGCTCTGTTCAGTGCTGCAAACAGTCCCTGATTAGCCCTGTGTTCTTATTTCATCACAGGTGGTGGGATAAAGAATGTGCTTATAAAACAGTAAAGGAGCAAAAAGTCCCCTTGAGATGACTAAATCCTTCCCAAGTCCATCCTTGTTTCTGTATGAATATATGGAACTTTTTGCTTTTGCTCTGTATATATATAATGCTCTATGGTTTTTTTCAGTGTCACAAGGACTTAGTCTAAGTGCAAAAATATCTCTTCTTCAACCACTTGATAGTAAACATGTGCTTGCAATCAAAAGTTTATAAATGAATGTCCTAGGTAACATTCCTAAGTAGGAAGCTTTGGGGTTTTTTATGAGAATCATTAAGTTTCATGGTTCATTGGGTCACCTTTTCCCTTGGAAAAGCTAGATTGCATCTATCTATGAAATCTGGATGGTTTATACATATCTCATTTTTATATTATATTTACCATTTCTAGAGCAAGAAGAAACAGACAATGTACAGGGCAGTGTACATTACAAATGAGCTGAACAGAGACCCACCTGTCCTGCTTCAAAGTTAATAGTCAGAGGTTTTCTGCAGACAATCAGCATGATTTTGTAGAAATTCTTCTCAAAGGATACTTTGCATTATCTTTATGAAAGGAATACATAAATCAACTACCTTTAGGGACCAATGAGCCAGTCTTTAGAAGCTCAGAAGAAAATCTCCATTTAATTATTTTCCCTGGTAACAAAGCTGCTTCAGTTTTTTTCTAGTTGGGAAGAAAGTCATGGAAAACTTATGCAAATATTGAGGAGATGTCATGTTTTTGTTCATATTAATGTACTCCATTCATATTACTCTTTATAACCACTGAGACACAAGGAATGAATGTGCTTTGCTGATGTCAAACTAAGAATTCTTGGTTTCCAGTGCTGGACAAGGCAGAAGGATCACTTTGCAGGTGTAAATGTGACATTTTGTAAGGATACAAGACCACGATTAGGGAGGCACAATGTTTTCTGACCTTTGGGTTCCCAAGAGAGATGAGAATGTTCTGGCAAAAAAAAAGAACCACACACCCAACCAAATCTAAATCCTTCAGCCCTGCCAGGTAGGGAGAGACTTGTTAACATGTGGGTCTTTCTCAGCTGCTATCCTATCTTTTCTCCCAACCATCTGAAGAAGGCTTGGGTTGGAGGGGACTTCTCCCTGTGGCAGATTTGCTGTGCTGATAGGCTGTGGAAGGAGGCTGGGCAGGGAGCTGTGGAGCAGGTTTGGAAACTGCTGTGGCAGCGGCCTACAGAAGGCCCTTTGAAGGCTTGGCCATCAGCCTGCAGGCAGAACTCTGGGCATAACCCCACCTATGCATTAATGAAGCCCCACCTGTGGGTGGAAGTTGCTCAGCCAACAGCTGTACTGGTGCAGATCAAAGGTCCATCTACTGCAGCATCCTCTGTCCTGCAGTGGCCGGTGGAAGATGCTTACAGAAAGTGCAAGACAGCAGCAAATTGCAGCATGAGCCCTTCTCACACCCATCTAGCTCTTTCAGTCAGCAGTTTAGGGTCATATTTTATAGGCACCTCTCCTCTGTAGCATCCCATCATCCTTTTTATGCTTTAGGCTACCATAACATCATGTGGCAATGAGTTCCACAACTGCACTATGGATTGGGTGGGAAAGCCATTCTGTTTGTTGTGAACCTGCTCCTCAATAAGGTGATGTAAAAACAGCAAGCAGTTGTTCCCTCTCCATCTCCACAACATCTGGGATTTACTGTGCAGACACCACTTTCTCCCTGAGCCTTGAAGTTCAAAGTCACAGTCTCTTCTCTTTCCACTTGCAGACCTGTCCCAGGTCTCCAGCTGGTTTTCCTATATGACCTCTGTGTCCTTCCAAATTATTTTCTGTCCCTTTGGAGTCAAGTTGACCAAACTGAACAGCATCTGATGTGTGGGCACCCCACCAATGCCAGCACTGCTCTATACTCTGTTCAGATTATTTCTTGACCATCCCTGGTGCACTGGTTTCTCTTTTGACCCATCTTGGCTTCAAAACTGATAAGAAACAAGTGGTGGTTTCATGTCTTGGCTGTGCATGCTCCTGGTTCTTGTTAGAGCAAAGCTGTCTGAATCCCACTGTTCCCAGTGCTGGGATCTCTTGAGAAGCTCGCTCTACCATGAGTGTCTGCAAGGAGCAGCCCTGGGGTGTGGGGGTCCACAGTGGGCCTGAGCATTGTGATCCTGTTTATTTGGGGCAGGGTTGGAGTGGGTGGATATGCCAATGACAAGGATTTGTGCACACCAGGCAGTACAGGAACGAGCCCTGCAGCCTTCGCAGCAATGAGGAGGCTGAAAAGGATGTGGGCATCAATGAGTGTGGAAGACGACTATGTTTTGGGGAATGCTACATCAGTAAGATCTAGAGGGGAGGGTTATGTAGGTACCACATTGCTCTGGTTCATCCCTCCTCAATTTCTCTGCTGCTGAAGAGCTGTGCCACAAGTCACAGCTGGCACAGTCTGTCTCAAAACTGGTGTATCCACAGCTCTGCACTAGTCAAGGTGAGGCCAAAAGGGCCACATTAATGCTACACCACCATCACTTGTGGTTTGCTGCTGGAGAGGGAGAAGGAGGGAGGGGTGGGTGGCTGGTGGCCATTGCCCTGTGCCCAGACTGTGAGGAGAGCAGCCCAGCCCCACCATTATCTATCAGACAGCATCAGCTCTGGTTCATCACTGGGTTGCCACTTATGAAAAGCTTACCCATGTCTGACAACTGCTTCAGACAGCTCATTGTTTCAGGAGCAGAAGAAATCCTCTGGCAGGGCTTTTCTAGGTCCTGATACCTGCAAGTGCTGGAAAAAGTAGCTCAAAATTAGTTTTGTGTATCAAGGAGTTATAGTGTTAAATAAACATGTAGGTGTAGCATCATTTCACAACAGTGTATGATAGCTGTGGGGGAGAAGGGGGTTGTCCCTCCTTCTGTACCCTTTTTAGTTGTGAACCCAGGGCCTGACCTCTCCATGGGTTAGAAATGATGGGACAGTTTGTATCTGTTTCTCCTTTTGCCATGTGGCTTATCTAAGTGCTTCCCTCTTAGGTGGTCCCCTCACTGATGTATGTCTGCATGACTGGGCTCCACTCCAAAATCCTCCATGTGTTACTTACAAGGAGGTGCAAAGGGGTGAGAGAAAGGGCTGTTCAGTGCTGAATCCCCCAGTCAGCCTGTGCAGGGAATGTGCCAACCAGCCCTTTTTCTGGCTGAGGTGATACCCCTGACCTGCTCTGCCTTCTGTAGGGTTAAACACCCCCAGACAGGGGTGTTCCCTCCACAGGGCACCACAGGCTCAACTGCTGAAGCATTTTCTCATCCACACTTCCCGAAAGAAAACGGAAATGGTTGGTGCAGCAGGTTCTCAATGGAAGGTAAAACTGCGGGAGCTGAACTTTTGGGCAAGTTAAAAGGTGAGCGTGGATCAGCAGGCTCTCCTCCCTATTTCTCTTCAACTTTTTTTTTTTTAATTAAATGATAACCAAAAAAAGAAAGAAGGGAATAATTCAACAGTGAAGAGCTCTGCTCTATTGAGACATTTTTGAAGCATGCACTGGGAAGTGCAAGGGTGCTGCCAGGGCACCCTGAGCTGCTGGGATGTCCTCAAATGCCACCCTCAGCCTGGTGAAGTTCCCTGGGTGGTGGCACAGGGACAGCTCTCGTGCATGGTCCCAAGGCCCCACAGACAGGGCAGGTCCTCAGGGAGGAGTTCTGACAGTCTGCTGACATGGCTTTCAGTGCAGATAAACCAGTGACGTTATCTCAAGTGCAGCAATATCCTCCAAAAAGGTGAGGGGGAGAAACCTCTTTGCAGCGTGTCACCCTGGATAAAAACCTGCTAATGGGCAGTGGTGGTGGGAGCAGAGACCTTCTAGAGCACCTTCTAGGGGCATGGTGTGGCAGCAGCCTGGGTGTGTGGGACCCGCAGGGCAGTGGAGGGAGCACATGGCCGACATTTTCCAGCCTGGGTGTTTGAATTTTGCTCTATATTTAGTGCCCTAAACGGGTGCTTTGATTCGCAGTGTTTCCAAGCACCTGCTGCCTCCATTGACTCTGGTGGTCTATATGGGTCCCTGCAATCCTCGGGGTTAAGCTGCTCTATCTACATGCCTAAATTTGGGTACTAAAGGTTGAGAGCTGCGGGTGCTATATTCTGCTGGGGTTTGTGTTTCTTCTGCTGTGGGGCATGGTGCTAAACTGGGGTTTGTGGGCAATGTGTTTTCAAAACAAGGCTGGCTTTGATTTGCCAGTTTCTGGTTTGACTCATCTGAGAGATTAATCGTTGATCAGAGCAGAGAGAGATTAAAACTTCTACAAATAAAATCTGAATACAGGCTAGCTGCTTCTTCCCAGCAGCAGATGCCTGACACACACAGTGTGGCTGGTGCAGGACATCCCTCTTGCAGTGGGAGCGTCTTCCAAGGCCTGTTCCCTGCACACCCTGTGGAAAGGCTGAGCTCTAGTGCTGAATGTGACCAACCTGCTGCCAAAACCTCCAGCTGACTGTGACAGCTCAGTGGGGCACTGCTACAAGTGGAGCCGGGGCTGGCCTTTTAAGGAGCCCTGGTCTGGAACTGGGCATAAGCACTTTTCCCTTTCATGCTCATTTCCAGGGCAGGTAATTTATGTATCTTGGTAAGAAACTGGCAACCATGTCCATGCTTCTGTCCTTTTGTAATATCCTGTTGTTGCTTCCCAGAGAAAAATACCAGCAGACATTCAAGGTTACTTCCTTGGCATGCTCTGTGTGTTTTCAGCCTGATTGTATCTGCACTGCGTAGATGTTTCCTGACATGCTGTATCTCCCCCACTCTTGCATCACAGGCTGAGCATTAACTGTGCATGTTTTGCTGCAGCAGACCTTTCCTTTCTGACCACAGCCCCAGCTGTCTTTCACCTTGGCTTGCTCCCCAGACACGTTCCCTCCTTTGTCTGACTCCCAGATTGATCCTGAGACACTTCATGGTGTTTGATAGACTTTGAAGCAGGTCTTAACTCCACAGCAGGAGATGATGAGTGACTGTGGCATGGATCAGATGCGCACACAGGTGCTGGAAAGGGGCCTCACATCTCTTATTTCAAGAGAAATGAGGTCTCTCAAAGGCGGCTTTAAAAAGTGACCCTCATGGCAGGCTGACTGCTCCCAAACATTGTTCTGGGTCCCTGCAGCACCTGGCCAAGGAGCAGCCCCAGGATCCTGGTGCATCCCTGGTTCACTGACCTGGAACTGCTCCTTTTGCCCATCCAGACCTTGAAAAGTGTGAGTCCAGGTTTGTTGTTCCTCATTGCTCCACGATGCCTTGACATTCCTTAAGGAGCTCAGAGCTCATTCCCATCTCCAGTCCCAGGCCTGGGCTGTGGCAGCACAGTCCAGCCCCAGCACAGAGCCCTTATCGTGTGTGATGCTGCCGATGAAAGCTGTTGTTTGTTTACAAGCTTTCCTCAATTAGAACTCATTTGCTGCTCACACACTATATTTAAAACCTCATGTTTAAATCATCACTGGTGATTTAGGAGTGCCTGTTTTGTTTTCTTTCCTAGATACATACGATAATTCCTCCACCTGTTAAAAATCTGTTGCTAATATTTGTTGTCAGTTTTTTGGTGGGTTTTTGTTTTTGTTTTTTTTTTTTTTTTTTNTGGTTTTTTGGTTTTTGGGGTTGGTTTTTTTTTTTGTCCCCTGCCAGGATAGCCAGAGGCCTGCAAGTGTTTATTTAACTCTAGCTGTTTACTTCTCATAAATTTCCCTGCCTGAAAATCCATTTGAGATCAGGCAGGAAAAAGCTTTGCAATCATGCTGGATTGGATTAAAATAGGCAGAAAGTTTCAGTTCGGGCATTTTGGCAGCTCTGGATCTCTTCAGAGCTGCTCTCAGTGAGGCTTTCCAACACACAGCCCCAGTGGTATGGAGGGAATAAGTTCATGTCCTGGTACCACTTTGTAGCCCAGTATCCTGGTCAGTGCAAGTGTCCCAGCAGGTGGGGCAGGGCAGGAGCTCTGCCCATGGGATGCTTCCCTGAGCACCCTCCATCCTCAGGGAACTGCTCCAGACAGAGCCACTGGACCATCCCACCAGGGTATATGTGGCCTTCTAGCCTTAATTTCTGCAGGTCAGCTAAGTAGGGAAAAGTAGGATTTTTTTTTCTTGAGGTTATTGTTTTTATTGTTTTTAAAACTTTCCTGTATTTATTTTTTTTATTCTGTTCATTCTTCATTAATTTTATTAATTCATTGCAAACTCATCATATAACTGATGTCTGTGTATATCTTTTTTCATATATCAAATATCGAATATCAAATCAATTCGATCAGATTCACCCATGGGAGGGTGACTTTAGTCTTTCAAGAAAAGTTTTTCCAAGATTGCAAAACTCTTGCTATAAAAGATTGTGTTGGGTTTGTGTGCACTTGTTTTACTGCACCTTTCCATGAATGAAGCGTGTGAGAGCTCCTGAGCCAAATTCTGGTGTAAACGTAGGAAACTCAGGGTAAGCCCAGGACAAGAAGACAAACTTCCTCACTGTGCAGAGGAGCTGATCCAGCAAACTTCCAAGGAACAGGAGCACACCCAAGGTTTGAAACCTGTGGCTTTGGATTTCATCAGTCATCTCTTTCAATAAAACCCTGTCCTGTCATGGTGTTATTTGTAGAATTACCCATTTCTATAACTTTCTGTCCACCTACTGAATTTTTATGAAATGGAATGTTTGCAGATACCAAGATGAATTTTCCAAAGGGCTATGGACTGGGATGCTGACACAAATGTTCTCATTATGTATCTGATTGGGACACACATTTGTTTCCTCCAGGCCCCTGGGCCTTCCCTATATTTCATGCTTTAGCCAAGGGCCAAGTGCCAACCCTCACTTCCCACTTTAACACTTTGGAAATCAGCAGAATCATTCTGGATTCTCTGCAATGTGCTTGAAAAAAATTCTTTTGTTCTTTTCATAACTTTTAGAACAACTTGAATGTCTTCAGGGATTCAGTCAGGAAACATAATCTTGAATAAGATAGAAACAAGAAAGTCAAGTCCTTGTTGTATCATCCATGCTATTTCCATCTCCAATGTATTTCCTCTCTCAAATTGCTTCTCTCCAGAGTCACACTCTGCCAGAGATAACTAGGTGGCAGTGAGTGAAGAAAGGAACAGCATTGTCTACAGCTTTGAACCATGAATAGCCCTTGGAAAAACAGCAGCAGAGAGAGATACAAGTTCAGGTTGATAAAGCAGGTTGCCAAGTGACTGAAGACTTGATCCTGTTTCACTGAAGTTGGCGGTGAACTCCCACGGACGTCACTTTTATCGCTGCTCCCAGCCCATCCTGGGTGCCATCCACCAGCAGCCTGGGCAGAGCGTGGCTGTGAGGAGTTCTGTGGGGATGGGGCTGGGTTTGCTGGTGGAGCCTCCTTCTGCTGCAGCTGCTGGGACCAGGGTATCAAACACCAATGTGTTGTCACTTGAAGTTCAGCATTGTGCTGATTCTGTGCAGTGCCCTTTGGATTGTGCTGTTGGCAGAGTGAGCACACACGTATATACATCATATTTATGTATATCAGGGCCTCAAAGTTGTAAGGAAAAGCCCCAGCAACAGCTGCCATTTACCAGTCCCCAAGTGATGAAGACTGAGGCCCTGAGCTCTCTGTTGATATTGAAACTCATCCTGAGTTCTGGCTCCATCAACCAAAGCCCCCTGGCTGTATTGACCCAAACCCTGGTACACTCCTCAGGCAGCACAACAGGCTGATCTCATGTGAAGGGTTCACCTCCTCAGCCCCACACCAGACCCACAACTGTGCCTTCACCAGGTGATGGAAGAAAATGAAGCAATTTAAGGCCATTTTGACAGCTGCCCACTTCCCTACTACCCTCTTCTGCCTGCCTGGTGCACATGACATGAAACATTGGGCAGCCCAGCAGCACAGGCACCCACTGCTGTCACTGAGACCCTTTCCCAAAACCCTGCACAATGTCAGCCAGCTAAGAGAAACCACTTTATTTCTGTGCCTCTGAGGGGGCTGGATGAATAGCTGAACTGCAGCAGCCTAATGGATTTTGGAGGGGGGTGGGAAGCAGGATGGGACATGCAACAATTTGCAGGGAGGCGTGTGGGGAAGTGTTGTTGCAGCGATGAGGAGTGGGAGATGGAGTAACAATGGCTCCAGTTTACATTGTGCTGCGGCAG
The DNA here is from genome assembly GCA_013397095.1 of Sterrhoptilus dennistouni. NCBI lineage: Eukaryota > Metazoa > Chordata > Aves > Passeriformes > Zosteropidae > Sterrhoptilus > Sterrhoptilus dennistouni. Next base: position 788,264 of record VWZU01011557.1, read on the forward strand.
CACTGTGATCTGCTGCCAAGATCAACCCTGGAGAGAGGAACTTGAAAATAACACGAATGGTATGGCAAGAGAGATACCCTACAGCATATCCTGCTCCCTCAGACCTTGCTTTTGAGCCAGGAGTGAAATATTGGAGCTATTGTGGTGAAGTGAGACTTAAAAATAGAAGGAAAAATTGCTGCTTTTTCTTTTTTTTTTTTTTACCTCCAAGGGGACATTAATTGTTTTTAAGCTGTGGCACTTCTAGTTTGATTCAAGGAGCAAAACACTTCAAGGCATTGAAAGGGCTAGGAACCATGTCACTCATCAGCTGTGGTGTGAGAGCTGCCCCTTATCTCCATCGCCATAGTGATGCTGCTGCTCGGGTTACTCCCCCCGATGGGTTTCACACTGCTCCTGCATTACCCTCCACGCTCCAGATCCTTTCACAGGAGGCCTGGTTAATGCCATGAGACTCACAAAAAAACTAGTGCTGAAACTCAGGTGGGTTAGCAGCATTTCTGGCTGCACATGTGTGTTACCTGCAGGGAACAGAAAGAGGGCTGGTGCCTGGGATTTCTGCACAGAAGGTGAATTCCAGACAAAAGCTGGAAATTCTCTTCTGTCTTGCAAGAGCAACAGTCTGGAACCAAAGTGGGTTTAGGGAGTTACTAAGTTTATATTTCTTGCAGGGTTTTACATCATTTGGATTTTTGTGTTATTTCAGGGATCAGTGGGTTGGTAAAGCTTAGGTCTCTCTGGGCTTTCTAAGAACCCCATTTATATGAATGTGAGATGAAGCAGAGCAACATCAGATCAGGTCACAGCCATGGGAATGCTGTTTATCTACTGCCTTCAGAAACAGCACTGCCCTCTGTGTTAGGCTCCTGGCCAGGTGCTTCAGGTTGCTGCCAGCACTGGACCTCTTGCAAGTGCCTTTCTGGGAGCACAGAATCCTCCCTCTGTGCCTCTGAGCTTCCTTGGGAGTGGAGAGGACAGTCTGGGATGCCAGCACCATCACTACAACCAGACAGCTGTGGACAGCTTCCAGCCACCCTCCCAGGGATTGTCCCCCCATCCCAGACTTGCTGCTAGCCATTGATGAGTGACTGCTGCCACATGGGGACAGGGCTGCTCCCCTACAAGGAGAGAGCTGCACTGGTTTGTATAAATATAGCACGTGACATTTATGTCTGAGTTTACCAAATTCGGCCCTTTCCCACTGGTAAACTGTGAGAACCAGCAGGGTCGCAGTGTTTATGGCCAGGAGGAATTGCTAAATCTGGATTTATAACAGATCACTGAGCCCAGTCACTTGAACCCAGTATCTTTTTTCACTGGAAGCTCATGTTGCTCTGAAGACACCGGGAGATGGGCAACCCTTTTTCTTTGTCCCAGAAACTGACCACCATTGTTGTTCAATCATGTGCTTTCCTTCTGGTTCAAAAATCCTTGTCCTTCTATGCCTTGGTAATTTTGCAGACCCCAGGAGAGCTGAATATATTCACCCCTTCAAAGCATATGTATCAGGCAGTCTCTCAATCCTCTTTGCTAAAATTAAGGAGGCTCTAAGCCTCTAAGGTCTGCCTTTCTCCCCTGCCTCTTACCTCCATGATGGATAACATATATCCCTGCCAATTTGCATCAGAAACATGGTCTCCCACAAATTATTTCCAACAGTCAGGATGTTTCATCATTTCCTCAGGCTCTGGAAAGGGCATGTGACCAAACTTTGGGACAAGACCGTCCTCTGGCTGAGATCCTATGGGCAGCAGGTGCTGGGCAAGCATCTCCAAGGGATGTGGCCACCCTGGACAAGGAGCTGATGGTTTCTGTGGGATGGTGCCCAAGTGCAGGGCTCCTCCAGGAGCTCAGAGGAGCCACCATGCAACGGCTCATTTCTGCAGCAGATGTAATCAGCAAAAGGAAATGAGTACAGAACAAACAGCAGGTTTTAAAAGATGGAAAGAAAAGATAGTTTTTTATCTATGTGGAACCTGACAAAACAGCCATGCGCTGTTCAGAGATGGCAGGAGTTGATAAATGTGATGAAAATACAACATGGGGGCAGAGAAACAACTCAGGGCCCAGTTCTGCACTGGATATGGGTGTTGGCATCTCAGACGTTATCCCTGACCAGCCAGGACAGGTTTGATGACAATGCTGTGGGGAGCAGTCTGTGGTGTTTTGAGTCCATGCTGGAAGGAGGGGCATTGACTCAACACTGAAGGTGGAGCAGGCTCTAAGATTAGTGTAGGGGCTTTTCTAATTAAAAAGGAAAAGGATAAAAACATCAACAGCACCTGAATGCTGGAGGAACAATGTCTCACCATCTAAAATCTGGCAATTTGTGCATAGTTATATCAGTGCTTTTAGGGCCTAACTCTATGAGAGAAGACTGGGGTGAGAAAGTTCAAGATGTAGGATTTGACAGCCAGCACTGCTCACTGGAGAAAGAGGTTTCCTTTCCATGTGTTTCTTTGCTCAACACCAAAGGGAAGCCCCCCATGCAGCCTTCATTCTGTGTCCAGTTTGGTGTGCAGGATGGGCAGACAACTTCCAGCTCCCCTCCATCCCAAGAAAACCCAAGTACCACGCTCAGCTCACTGTGCCTTTGGCTTTTCCTGGGGTGGAGAAGAGCCAGGAACAATGGTGGTTTGCACCAGGGACAGGGAGAAAACCCCCTTGCTCCTTGGCCAGCTTGTGCCTGGCCTGGTATCTACTAGGACAGAAAAATTAGCAGCTCAGTTCATCTCCCATTTCTATTCCCTGGACACAATTACTGATCCTCACTGAATTGTCCTTCCTGCTGCAGAAAGTCCTGTCTCAATACAGGTCCTTTGTGAAGTTTTATTCAATTCAAATATAGGCCACATCCTGCATTTCTCATCAGAATGCATCTGAAATTCTGACAGTAACAAAAACAAACAAACAAACACACCAGCCCAAACAAAACTCTTCACTCACAACTTGCCAAGAAAAAGCCAAGGTTGTAATCGATAACTCCAAGGAATTCTTGGGCACCTTGATCACATTCACCAAACAAATTCCTACCTGGGAATTAGTAGTTTGGTTGGAAGTATTTTGTTGCCCTCTGTGCAGTGTTGGGTCTTAGGTGACAATTTAAGAATCCTCTGCCCACAGCTGCTGACTCCAGTGAGGAACATTTCACCATTTCATCCACCAATCCACAAAATAATGTCACTGAAAGAGGGCATTGTGTGAGGTCTTCTGGGTTGTCAAATCATTCCTCCTTTAAAATTTAAAGTCTTTGCACAGGAATACTCCCACTTACCTTGCTGTCAATACGTTGCTCTTCAGAAGAAGAAACATTTAATATTTCTTGCTATCGGTCTGGACAGGAGACCAAGAAGCCTTCTCCTGCAAAGCTGTTTGGATGCCACAGAGCAGCCCAAGGCTTACAAACATGACAAACTTGCCTTCCTTATGAGTAATAAATAAGAAGAAAAGTAACCATGTTGGGTAAAGGAGAAGGGTGATTCAGCAAACACTTCAGCAATGGCCTGGGTGGCATTAATCAGCTCTCATGTCAGAGATGTTGTGCGTAGTCATCTCACAAACCAAGCTCATGGCAGCAGCTCCTGCACCGCTGAGTCAGACACGATTTTGAAACCTCCAGGTGCCAAATTTCCCAAGTGACCTCAGAGACGTTTCCCAAATGAGGAGTCAAGTGCAGAGGATTTGGAGCCCACACATCTGCAGTGGGACTGGGACACCATCCAGCTGCTGAGCAAGGGCCAAAGGGCTCTTTGTGCAGGACAGAAAGGCACAGGAGAAGACCATGTGTTAAAAAGTTACTACATAAAGCCACCTTTTAGTGTAGCTTCTTTCTTCTGCCTTCCCCATTTTATCTAGAAGCTGAGTTCTTGATGGAACGTTGATGAGAACTTCTGAGAGCACCTGCTTGGCTTCTGCCCATACACAGGAACATTCCCAGGCTTGCTCCCCAGGGAGGAATGACCAGCCTGCCTTTGGCCTCAGAGCATGCCCAGCACCCCAGCTCTGTGCTGCTGATGAGGACCAGCCCTGGGCATGGGCATCGCTTTCCACAAACATTGTGGTGTGCTGACGCTGTATTCATGGAAAGCCCCCAAATTTTGGAGGTGCAAATGAGAGAACCTGTCTGGCAAGTGTTCCACAGCCCAAATTTGGATCCCCTCTAATCTGGTCTCCCACTAGTACAGTGTGCCTGTACTAGTCCTTCAGCTGTTTTCCTCTCTGCAGTCTCTTTCCCTCCGGTCTGTGACTGTGCTGGACAGCCTGCAGTGAGGCTTCCCAGTGCCAGTCTGACATTTCTGGGAGTGAAGTCACTCCAGGACCCAGCTGAAGAAAAGTCCCTCTGAATATTCTGCTTTTCAGCAGGTTTTTTTTTTTCTTCCTGCTGTGTTGTGCCTTGAAAATTGATATCCCCTGGGTCCCTCTCCAGCCATCTTCTGCTTCCATTTCTGCCTGCACCTCCTCAGGGACTGCAGCCAGGTTGTCCCCTGTCAAAGGTCACCAGGCAGCAGAGTTAATACAGCCACAGATCTGTGGCACAACCCTCCTGAGGCAGAGCCCAGACCACAAACAGCCTGGGGGCACTGTCTGGAGAGAACTTGGAGAAGGTGCTGCCTGCAGCAGCCCCCTCTCCCAGGGATGCTCACAGGGTCTCTGCACCCACCCTGCTGCCTCCCACTCTTCTCACACATGTTCCCTAAGGAATTCTCTCTGCAATCATATTGATAAGTCATGTGGCTATTGATATATCTGCAGCAGGGCCCAGTGTCCTCAGTTTGGATACCTGTGGCTTATTTGTTTAAGAATGTCCATGATTGGGGGTGGTTGATGTTTTTTTTCTTGCAGGGTTTCCCATTCCTCACGGCCCATAAGTGGCTTTCTGCCAGCTCTGCCACTCCTTGTCCCTCTGCCTGGCAGCAGTGCTGGTGATGACAGGTCCATGGGGAGAACTGAGTAAAATTACACAGGTCTCTGGAAGGAATTAGTAAAATTACACAGGATGAGAATTTCCTCTGCTGGCAGTGTAGAGGGACACAAATTTATGTGATTTTGAAACCTATCTGAGTTTGAAATGTTGTTTCCAAACTAAAACATAGTTTTAAAAAAAAAGAAGTTTGAAATCTCCTTGAAAAGGTACAAGTGGGACTTCAGATGTCAGAAGAACATTTTCCATCAATACAATCAATGCTTCTTATTCCAGGCTTAGTGTTTTCTGAAGTACACTGCTGTTTGTAATAGAATATGCATTAAAAATTAATGAAAAGTTGTTGCAAAAAAAAAAAAAA